>WBMW01003703.1:170810-323356 GCA_013396635.1 Penelope pileata | reverse complement strand
CCCCTTCCCTTCCCTCCCCTTCCCTTCCCACCCCTTCCCTTCCCTTCCCTTCCCTTCCCTTCCCTTCCCTTCCCTTCCTTTTCCAGATATTACGGGAAAAAAGTTGGAAAGATGATTCTGAATGATAGTAAGATAGAATAGAAGTTGTTTATGGGATTAAATCCCCAGCATGGGTGAGAATGAAAGAGAGTTTGCAGTTCAGTAATCAGGAGATTGGAAATGGTAGAACAATCAAAGACCGCAGGGGTCTTTGGTGGACTGAATGATGGGTGACAGGCAGAGTAGGCGTTGTCTATGAAAGACTTTTAAAATAGAGATGTCACTTAAATTCAATGAGACAGAAAAGCAGGATGAAAAGGCATAGAAAATGATAGGTAAGTGGTAGAACTCTGAACAGAAAGGGAGGAGATGTCTTTATCAAAGTCGAAGAAAAATATGTTGCAACAACTAAGACAACAGCTAATGATGAGAGCAATAAAAGAGAAATTTGTGTGGATGAATTGCAAGTATGATGTTTATGCAATGCTGATCAGGGTAAACTTCAGGATGCCAGAAGACACAGAGAAGCTACAGGTGAAGCTGACGACCAGACTAAGGACCCAGGAGTGGGTACTACTGATGAGAACTAGTACAGAAAGGAGAAGAGAGTAATTTAACACTCTGGTAAGTATAGGTGATAGCTGGACATCAGAGAAACAGGCTGAGATATTAGTCTGCAATGGTGGAGGAAGGCTGGTTAGAGATGTGGGCTGTTTGTCTGTCAGTGTTTAGAACAGATGTCTTTAGATGGGATAATGCAGGGAGGGGGAAGCTTGAAGGGAGCAGGGGACTGAGCGAAGACATATACAGAGCTCACACAGGAAGCTAGGAAAGAGAGAAGGAAGAGCCTGCAAAAAGGGCTCTGAAGAAACCACTGGGAACGGGAATAAGATCCCAGGGAAGACAATCACTGGAGCCAGAGGAAGATAATGTTTTCCAAAGAACATGATCAATGATGTCCATGCAGACAGTGCGTCAGGAAGGATATTCCTGTAGCAAAGATGCCAGGCCTCTCTGTGAGGGGTCTCTGAAAGATTAGGAGAGAGAGCTTAAGGGAACAATATGAAAAATTGAAGCCACTATCAAAACAAGATGCAAACAAAATGGAAGAGGGAAATTCCTGCTAAGGGGGTAGGACAAGGGGAAGTAGGCAGAAGAGGCAAGTGAAGTTGAAAGGAAAGTTTTAAGATAAAAGAGGTGGAAACTTTTCTGGATAGTGAGGTCCAGGGAAGAATGAGAAGTGAAAGAACAAGAATAGTTCTGGAGAGGCCAGGAAAGGCTTGCCAGGACAAGTGAATATTAATATTGTCTTTGGTACTCTATTTTGTCTCAATATATTATTACTCATGGGTTTGTAAGCTGATCAGTTTGATTGTTACCTAGTTTATCCCTGCAGAGCAGAAAGAGTCATACAAGTTTAAAGAAAAAGAAAGTTGAGAGTCTTGCTAACTCTTCGTTCTGATTCAAAGAGAAGAAACAGTAATGGAAGAAGATTGAAAAGGATGGTAGAATCAGTAAATTTACTTACTTGTCATAACTTAAAGGTCATCTGTGATGTTGGATTGCCAAAAGATTAAATCCTGTACTGGAGGAATTGAAATGTTGAAGTGACACTTTTAACAGCATGCTTGATGAAAACGGTGATGTCTTCTGTGAGATGCAATTCACAGTACTGTCACTCTGCTGTTTGCTTTATAAAAACAAAATATTTGGAAAAAGAAATCGAGGACTTGGACGAATGACTGTGGCTCTCAAATTATACAAAGCCATAGTGCTCTCACTCTTGAAGACTCAGTGGAACCATGATAAAGTCAGTGACTGATTTACCATTGACTTCCACAAAAATTTATCTCCCATGGTCTAAGGTAATGTCTGTGAGTAAATGGAAGACTGCTGAACTAGTCCATCTCATTCTTTCAGCTGGCCTATAGCCAGGAAATTGCTCGACAGCAACCACTGGGTATAGGAGAACAGAAAATACCTGTTCTACTATGAAAAATATTCTGGAGGCATTTGCCTGCATTATAATTATTTGTTGCGAAGCCCTTTCCAAAGAAAGACTCACAGTAAATCGCAGAATCATAGGATCAGGGGATAATTCAGGTTTGAAAGGAACTCTGGGAGTCTTCCAGCCAGCATCCAGAATTAGTACTGAAGCCCACATGAATTCTCCAAGAATGTCAACAAGAACAGGACTAATGTCATCTTCTCTGAATTGCTATAATCTACTGTGTTTTTCTACCTTACATAACTTTCAGATCTTTAAAGGTTTTTTTGAAAACTACCTCAGGAGGCAACCTGCCGCCTTAGATAACCCACTGAGCACCAGAGATAGAAGCAAAGGTGATCAGAAATGGGACAGACAGGTTTGTGGAAGGTCAGAGAGAACAGGCCCAAGGGAGGTAGTTGTAAAGAAACAGCTCAGGAAGAAAAGTTTGGGGATAAATTTCCTTTACACATTTAATCTTCACAGCTATTGAATCCCTTTTTTTTTTTTTACGGAAAATATATAATGCAACCACATGATGCATGTGATAGTATGTGTGTCGACTCTGCCCCCTCTTGAGAGACTGAGATTAAAGAGGTGGAAACAGCAAATACTCTGGGACCTGAGATGAAAGTTATTTTCTAAGGGAATTAAGTTTATCCATTTAGCTTTTCCTGATTATTACTTCATGGGAAAGATACTACAGTGTCTTCCTAATGTTTATAATAATCTACAGGGAAGGAAAAAAGTTGAGGTGGAAGAGGTCTAAGTGAGTGTTGATGTAGGATTTGAAAAAAATACTGTATTTTCCTGGATTAGTTGGAGTAAAAGAAATCCAAGTACAGAAGGAAGGATGAGCAGAATAATGAGACAAACACAAACTGGATGTATATTTCATTTGCTAAATGGCAGGTAGAGAAAGCAGAGATAAATACAAGGTTACATTGGGATTGCTTTGTAAATACAACTGTGAGGACTTTAGGAGAGTCAAAAATAGTATCTGAAAAGACTGAAAGAAGTAGAGTGGAAGTAGGTGTTCATAGCAGGACATACATGCAACTGAAAGTAGGCAGATAACAGTAAAAATTTTAGGGGTGAGAGTTCTTTTGACAAACTCTAGAATGTCTAAAAAACACATCAATACCTAAATATAAACCTACCCCTCTGACTGTAAACGTAAACCTGCCACACCGATTCTTCCTTTACAGCCAGTGGAGAGAAGCGGCTACTTCCAGAGGGGAAGAGTGAGGGGAAAAAACAGATAAGGTCAGTCTTTTAGATGTCTGAATTAAAGCAGATATATCCTACGCTTTAGGTGTGAGTCAGTTACCTAAGCATCAACGTGTTGCCATTTGAAATATCCTGTTATCACCCTGGTACTTAGCTATTGAGGGCATGGAGACCCCTTAGGTTCGGTGTCATATCTGCTGGCCATGATGGATGTCTTTAATACTATGTGACATCTCAGATGTCTCTAGGGGCCTCTGTGTGGGCAACGGAAGAATCCTTTCTGCCTACAAAAGGAGGGGAATCTGGACCTTTCATTTTGTAAAAAAATCTACCTTTTGAAATTTTTATTTTTCTCCCTATCCATTATCTTTTCCCATAGCTAGAAAGAAATTGGAGATTTCTGCTTTCATAGACTGTGGTGGTGTTTTACCCTGAGGTAAGATGTTCATCAGAGCTAGAGGCCAAAACAGAACACCATGCTGGACATTTCAACACTGTGTTCTTCTTCCTTAAGTTTAGACACCTAATTGGCACTTCTAGGGTATCAGTCATGTTGTCCTCAGGCAGGTATATTAGCTGGGTAGCTCTCTGGCAGCGCTTTTTCCTCTCCATTTGGTCGTAAGAGTAGCATATTTAGGCACCCATCCTATAGACGCCTATATTGAGGCAGATGAATTATACCCTCAGGTGGGACTTCTCTTTTCCAGCCTTAGATATCAACAGCATAGATCCATATTTCTAACTTAAGCATATTTGTTCTCACTGAGGAGAAATAAGGGCACAATTCATTTGACCTATTTTGGTCTAATCTCATTTGTACAAGACAAACTGTGTCCTAGAGGTGCCTATTAAGGGAGTTGATGGTGTCAAGCTCAGATGTAAATGTCTGTATTCTGGATATCTTAAAGTGCCACCCTGAGAACAAAGCTACCTTGCAGGCAGGTTTCAGAGTTTCACTAGGTCATTAGCAAGATCTACTTCGCTTCCATAGACTGGGTTATCTAAAGGGCACGGTGATTAATTATGCTTCCTTTACTCTGGGCTGATTTTGGGATTAGCTAACTTCTCAGCTTCCTTCCACGCCTTGGAATCACAGCATGTCTGAGGCTGGCAGGGCCCTCTGGGCCCACCTGCTCCAGCCCTGCTCCAGCAGGGACACCCAGAGCAGGGTGCCCAGGGCCACGTCCAGGTGGCTCTGGGAGATCCCCAGGGAGGAGACCCCACAGCCTCTGGGCAGCCTGTGCCAGTGCTCCGGCACCCGCACAGCACAGCAGTGCTCCTGGTGTTCAGAGGGACCTCCTGTGCTCCAGGGTGTGCCCATGGCCTCTGCTCCTGGCACTGGGCACCACTGGCAGAGCCTGGCTCCGGCCTCTTGGCACCTCCCTTCAGGGATTTATGGACATTGGTGGAATCCCCCCGAGCCTCCTCTTCTCCAGCTGAGCAGCCCCAGCTCCATCAGCCTCTCCTCACAGGAGAGCTGCTGCAGGCCCTCCATCATCTTTGTGTACCTTCACTGTAACTCCTACTTAATTACATTATTTTTTTTGCTGCTGAATTTAGTGGAAATGTGTTTAAAAGGGAGTCACTAACTAAGAGAAAGAGGGAAGAAAAACATAGAGTTTTGCCACTTTGAGATATGCCAAGACAATAGGGAAAAGTTTTCATTGTTTCTCACCCCTTCTGGGCAATATTTGTCCACTCAATTTCCTATATCTAGCAAGCAGAGTTCAGAATGATTTCCTCAACTTCTCACTCAGTGGAATGTCTGCTTTGCTCCCAGCTGGACCCCTAAACCAGGCCCCTGCCTGTGCTGAGGAACAGGGCAAGAGCAAGCACCAGGATACAGCTGGGAGGGAGCTGACTTCTTTTGGTGACCGCTAATTGATGGTGCTAATTAAACTATGCCCTCATTGGTTCACCTCATGGCAGATTAGGCCAACCTACGCACCACCCTTCTGTAAGCAGTCCTCCCCAAAACTGCTCGCCACAGCATTTGTGCTGCATGGAAGGAGATGGGGACGGGAGGTGAAGGGAGAGGCTGACAGATGGGTGTACCACAGCCTAGAGCTGTGTGGTGTGTTAAATTGCAACAGGGTAATCTGAGAGCTGTGCTCTGATTTGCAGACATGCATGATGAGAGATCATTATCAAAATGAGGAATAGCTTTATTCTGGGATTTTTGCTTTTCTTCATTTCATTTATGTTCAGCTCTGAGCTTTTGAGTGAGTAGCATTGTCTCTGAGGACCCTTCCATTTGCAAAATGTGAAAATGACCAAGTTTGCTTTCATTAATAATTATAAAAAATATTAAAGCTTAAAAAAAATCTGAAATTGCAAATGTGGTTAATGCCTCCATTGCCATTTTTTTTCGTTTTCCATTTTTCTCATTATTTTAAGTATAATGGACCAAGTGGCAACAAACCAAGCTGCAGTTTGTTTAGCCACCTTCTTCCAAACCAGTTTTTGACTGCTAACCATATTCCTCAAACCTTCTCTCCTTTTCCCCTAAATCCATTAAAGTCTAAGTAGCACAACTGGTAGACTTCCCTGTGAGTCCTTCCCCAGTCACCCGCCAGCACAGGGGCTTTATGCGCACTACAGACTGTTGTGCAGCATCAGGGTATCCATGCTAACATGAATTTGACAGCTCAGGTACTGGCAATAGTGCGACTGCATTGCAGAGGACAGCCTGTTCTCTCAGAACACATAAAATCCTCATTGTCACAGTCTGTTATTAATATTTATAATTGATGCTAACTTATATTTATGCTTCAAAGAGTTTTAGGAGTGAGGAAGAGGAAGGCTGCAGGAAGGATTGGGAAGCACAGTTAGGAAAGCACTCAGGAACCACATGGGAGGAGAGGGTTGGTGGATTTTGCTACTGGCTTCCCTGAGCCCTTGGTTCCATTACATTAAAAGGAAACTCAGAGGGAAAAGGGCTTTTCCAGTTCAACGACTGCCTTGGAAAAGGTAAACGTGATGCTCAGCTCTCATTTTAGTTCCCAAAGAACATAAAAAGAAGAGCCTGAGGGTTAACAAGGAAAAAGAAGGCAGAAGACAGATCACTCCCCTGTCACCAAGATGAGACTGAAGGAAAAAATTGGAAATCATTCAGATAAGTTATCCCTAAATAATTGTCATTCAAGAACATCATTCTGTTTAAGTTTTCTTTCTTTCTTTCTTTCTTTCTTTCTTTCTTTCTTTCTTTCTTTCTTTCTTTCTTTCTTTCTTTCTTTCTTTCTTTCTTTCTTTCTTTCTTTCTTTCTTTCTTTCTTTCTTTCTTTCTTTTTCTTTCCATTTCAGCTTTCAAAACCCAGGAAATTAAGGATCCAATGTTAGCCTCATTTTAAATAAGCTCATTTAAAAGTTGCTGGAGCTTCTGGGATGTGTACATGACCTAATGGGAAAAGCTCTGCTCTAGAAAAATGAATGATGCGATGAATAGGATGAAGAGCACTGCCCAGGCACGTGTGCATATGCTTTCCTGTTCTACTTTACCTTCTCCTCCTACAAGGAACATTTCCCCTCTCACTGGTGGAAGAATATTTGCAGACATTTCACTAAAATAATCTTGTGTGTTGCCTTCATCAATTTCATTAGTGAAGCTGTAAGTAAACGAGGCAGTGGGTGCCTTTAGCCCGGTGTTGGTGCATTCCCCAGGAGCACAGAGCACTTGGCAACAGCTACAGCATAGAAAGCTATAGCATAGACTAAGACCTTTCAACATATGCCTTTCTTAGTTAAATGACTATCCAAATGTGCATCCACTGCCAATCTAATGTCTCTTTCTTATCAAATCTTTGGACTATATGAACCAAAAAGCTCCTGAATTTGAATACATGAATTAAAGAAAGGGTTTGATTACTTAGCTTATCTTCACCATCTCTCATACTGAAGGGAAACTGGCAGGTTAACTACTCATCACAGGTCTTTTAAGGATACAGATTATCTACTTCACTCAAATATTCATGATTCATCTAACGGAAGCCAGCTGAAGAAGGGAGGCTCTGCTTTGCAGCACTGCTCCAGCTGGTATAAGTTAGATCATCCAGTTATTAAACTCTATCCATATTTTAGGGGATTTTAAAATAAAGCAGAACCCAATTTATTCAGATAACAATTATTTGCCTGTGACTTAGGTTATCTATATGCTTTTACACTCAGAAAATACAGAGATTGCAACAATGTGGCCATGATGGTTTCTAAATATAAGAGGAAAAGAATTTTTAGCAGAGGCAATGCTTTATATTACTCTAGCTGGTGAACCGTAAGGACCAGTTTGGAAAGGACGGTCTCTCTTATTTAAGAAAGATGAGAAAAATTCTCATGGCCAAAAGCGTTTCTGGTTTTCACAGCTGCTATAGATTGATCTAAGACATTACCTCAGCTTACCAACCAAGGAACAAAGGAAGAGCCAGCAGAATTTCCGGAAATCATGCAGACGTACAAGTAGTGTGGGTCATTTCCTCCAAGAAAAGCTGATGCTGGGGTCAAACTTTCTAATCAAGGTGGGAAGGTTAATATGAATACCAGGGAGAGGACAAAAATGGTCTTGAGGAGGCAGAGATTCTCTTGGCCTCCGTCACACACTCTCAAGCTTTCATGTTTGACAGATAACTGACATCCCATGAGAGCCAAAGGAACGTGGTGCTTTGAGGCATTTGCAGCACAACTCAAGTTTGTTTTTTCTCAGCTGAGTTGCAAGAGCCGGAATTCCTCCTGTGGGAACAAGACTGCAGAACAGATGGATAGCAAAAGTTAATGGGAAATGGCTAAGTTCAGGTGAGACCAAAGTTCAGGAGAGCCACAGGAGATGAGCTGCAGAACAATTCTAATGAAAATATGAGTACAAATAATTGGATACTTGGAAAGGTGCAGACAAAATGAGCTCTAAGACTTGTTTTCTTTTGACTTAATCATTTCTGTGAGCTGGGGGCTGTGGGTGCTTAAAGCATCAAGGGCCTGTGGACAGTTGTTTTCTGATTTGGAAACTCAGCAGAGAAAATTCTAACTAAATTTCAGTTGGTACAACTGTGTTTTCTGTGACTGATTAACATAAATAAAATGATTATAAGGTCAGAAAAATAATGAAATACAAACTTCAAAATTTTTCCATCGTGAATTTCTAACTTTTGGAGAAAGCAGTAACTTTTAAGGAATGCTGTGGGAAAAAGACCTAGAAAATAAACTCCTACAGTATGTCAGTCTCTCCTGTCTCTCCCACAGGTCTGTTTAGATACAGGTCTATCTGTTGTCATTGTAAAAACTGTGGGTGGGAAAAGAGACTGCTAAGTGCTTACAGAAATATTGTTCTTATCCTTGCAGCTATGGCTTCATTAGGTTTGTTCAGCATGTACATCACTGCACGATGGCCTTCTGTGGTGTTGGTATTTACTCCAGGGTCCAGGCATGGTACATCAGTACCACCTTCCTTCACTCCCTGCTGCTGCCTGTCCGTGTCCTGAGATACCCAAATCCCATTTCCCCGTGGTCTGTCTCTATGAAGCTCTGAAACACAAAGCTTTTTAGCATTTTCTGACAGTTTCCCTGATGCTGTCACTGCCTTGCTCCAGGGCATGTGTGGTTCCTGTTCACAAATTTCAGCTAAGCAAAATGCAGTGCAGCTCTCTCTCTCTCACAAAGGAAGGGCAGGTAGGTAAAGAGAGGCAGAAGCTGAGGGGAGTGAGATAAGGATTGCACAAGTAGCGCAAAACAAGCAGTCCTGTGAGCAGCAAAACAAATTAAATCTGAGATTATTAGGATTTACATTTTGAGGAAAGTATTCCTGTGTGGATGCTCTGGTTTCTAATCAGAGCTGAACTCACCTGGAAGTCTCCTGAAATCCTTAAAAGTACACCTTCAGTTAGCTGCCTATTTCCATGAAACATGGAGAAATTAATATCCTCAGGAACTCCACTTCTCTTTCCATTGCGTCCGAAACTAGCCAGTTCCTTCAAAAAATATTACCAGGAAAAGATAGAGATATGTAGAAAATGTGATTACACAAGCCATCCTTTCCTAGGAAGTCAAACTAAGAATACATTGCTCTACTGTACTTGGATATTTTCCTATTAAGAAAAATTATTTTCCTGTTAAGTGCACAATGATTCCAGTTCTCCTCCTGCCCAAAGGCAAGCATGCGAAGTGGTGTCAAAATGTTTTAAAAGCAAGACAACACTTCTGGACCTTGTGTGTGTCCTGTGTATACATCTGTGTGTGTGTCTCACAAGAGGCACAGCTCACCAGGGGAATACACCACCTCTTAGAGCCCCTTATCCAGGTCACAGATCTGCACCACTGCTGTCACATGCTGTTTCCTTTGCCCATTGAAACACTCCAGCCGGAAGTGTGAAACCTGAACACCGACTTTTCCCACACTTAATATGGGGTTAGTGTCACTCACTTGGTCTATATGGGTTTGTGCTTGTCCATGTTTCAGCTAGGACAGAGTCATTTTCTTTATCATGTCTGGTATGATGCTGTGCTTTGGCTTTGGGAGAAAAAACAATGTTGATAACACGCTGGTGTGTGCAATGCTGTACAGAGCCAAGGACATTTCAGTTTCTCAGCCTCTTGTACTGTCCTGCCAGTGAGGGGCCGGGAGGAACAAGGAGCTGGGAGGGAACAGAAACAGGACAGCTGATCTAAACTGGCCAAAGGGATGCTCGATACTATATGAAATCACATGAAAATAACTATAAAACTGAGGGGAGTTGGCCGGGGGGGCAGCTGCTGCTTCGGGCTGTCTGGGCATTAAATAATGGGTGGTGAGAGATTTTGTTGTACATCACTTGTTTTGTAAATAAATATATATATAAAGTAACACACATATATATACATATATAAGTATTATTGTGTCATGTCCTGCCCACAGAAAATCAGAAAACGGCTGGTCCTTTACATGTTGTCATTACTATTATTTTTCTCTTCCTTTTCTATCTTAGTACACGGTTCTTATCTCAACCTATGAGTTCTACTTCTTTATTTTTTCCCAGTTCTCTCCCTCTTCCCACTGGGAGTAGGGGGGAGAGACAGAAAGGCTGTGTGATGCTTAGGCGCCTGCTGGGTTAAACCACAGCAATGCTTCCATGTATTTTATACCTGTATCTTTACTGATTCAGTTCAGAACTGGGCTAGTGACATAGAAATGGAAGAAATGAGATACATACAATCAATTTTGACCGTTGGTAGTGACTTTCTTTGTGTGGGAAATTTTGGACAGTGAAGAGCCTCCTCTTTGCCAGGCCTCAACCTATAAAGCAGCATGCCAGGAGGCTTGGCTGGAGTACACTTTGTTTCATAAATCTCTGGGAGCTAAAATATTATAGGGGTATTTTGGACAACTTATTTTTTCTAAGAACTGGCTGAGAATTTATACCAAGAATTCCAAAAGTTTATTCCAGGAATAAATGTCTCAATCAGATCCAGCAACAAGATGTTGACTTCTCCCTTTAGAGACTGTCATTATTACACAGGGTTGAGAAAACCACTAAAACTCTCATGTCTGCACTAAAGCATCCTTCGTGTTTAAACAACAGGATTCTGGCTCCTGTATTCTCAGAAGTGGCATCTTCTGGGAATCCTCCTTTGCCTTTAAGCATATAAATAGGAGTTTCCACAGAATTTTAATGAATGTTTGGAGTAAAGTTTAAGCCTGTTTTATTGTATTACAGTGAGGATCCCATTTGTTACTAGTACTGTGCTTCACACTGCATGTGCAGTAGCATGCATAATTTAGACTATGATCTTGCAGATATGTGTTAGGCTAACATGTGGAAAGACAAGTTGGTGAGACAGTGAGAATGACTAATGAGATGTAATTAGTCCACTGGGTAATACAGTCTCAGAAAGTTACTGGCAAGAGACAAAATTAGTGGGAAAGGGAGAAAAAGTGGGTAGGGTATGGAGAGCGAGGAGGAAGTGAGAAGGATCCTTGAATGTTTGTTTCCCTTCATTCCTCTGGGAAATACCCCATTTGCACACCCACATAGGTATGTAATCCAGGAATAAACAAACCATTTTTGTTAGCAACAAGTACAGACTGATTATTGTGTTTTTATTTCAGCACATATCAATAACGAGTATTTCTGAAGACAGCGCTGTGCAAAGTTGGCATTGTACAAAATAGTCAAGCACATTCACATTCATCCTCTTGTCACAGGAAATCACAGTGGACACAAGTTCAAAGCAGTAGAGACAAGACTCAAGTAGCAGTACAAAGCTGCTGTGGTCTGTCTGCAAGTCATTGCAGCAGAATCAATACATTTTTTGGCAGATACAAACCACAGGACTTGAAAAACTTGCCAACCAACCTGAGCTGGAAAGGAAAAAGCTCCAAAGGTAAAGGTAGGACAACTTTAGGTTGGTTTTAATTTATTTAAATTTAGGCAACTAACAGTGCAGTGTTTAAGTGCAGGGCGATATGTAATGGGATTCAGCTGCATAAATACATATATGTGCCATGCTGTACAGCCTAAGCCCTGTCTGCAGCCACCTATAGGGAGCATGGATGATTAGTAACATCAGACCTGCCAACTTTGTGCAAATACATTTCGTCCTATTGCTCCAGTCCCTCCAGTCAATGAAGGCAGAAAGACTTCTCCCATGTCTGAGCAATTCCATAGCAGAAAAGATGTCTGAGGCATGAGTATGGACACAAATATCCAGTGCCATTTAATAAAATCATAAAATCATAGAATCATTACAGCTGGAAAAGATCTCTAAGACCATGTAGCCCAACCGTCAGCCCATCACCACCATGCCCACTAAACCGTGTCCCTAAGTGCCATGTCTCCACGTTATTTGAACACCTCCAGGGACTGTGACTCTACCACTTCTCTGTGCAGCCATTTCCAGTGCCTGACCACTGTTTCTGAAAGTAAGTTTTTCCTAATATTCAACTTGAACCTGACCCAGAGTAAGCCCACATCCTCACAGGGCTGACAGGTGTAAGACCTTTGTCATCCTGGAGTGGCAACTGAATGCCCAGGGGTACTCTAGAAAATCTTAACTTGCAGCAGGCGTGTCTACGGCACTGAACTGTGCCTAGTAAGGAAAGAAATGAGGGGCTACCAGCAGATGCCTGTACTCTCATGAGCTGGAGAAGGAGACTAAAAGACTGTCTTAGGTCAGCTTTGTTTGTCTGAAGTCAGGTGAGATGAATCCCTGTGCATATATGAAAGAGCAGTAGTGTGAATGCCAGAAACTGCACATAGCGTGTGCACAGCCACATCCTGAGCAGTGCAGCCGCCTTTAGTCCTCAAGTTCTTCATTCAGCACAAGGTACTGTTCTTACTGTGGCCAAAGGAAACACCTCACCTAAGGAGTTAAACATAAGGGACAACACTCCTGCTTTTGGTTGCATACACAAACAGCGAGACAGCACATAAAGATCAAAGAGTAAAGAAAGAGAGAAGTGGGTTGAAAAAGATCAAGTCATATCACAAATGATGCCATTCCTCTAATGGCATGAAGTGTTCTGAGGACTCAGTTCTCAGGTTCAAAATTGGAGCTGAGGGACTGTGTGTGCTGGAGATGCCAGCAGCAAGGCAGTGAAATTAGTCAGACTCATTTGGACTCTGAAGCCGTCAGAGCATCCCATCAGCCAGCCTATGGGGGACAACTTCACACACAAATAAGAGATGGTAATGAGCCATATAGTTCCTCTACTACAATTCTCAGGAGTGTATGCACTGTAAGTACTAATTTTTGTAATCATTCTGTTATTATTGTGGGCTTTTAGCTCACCATCACCCTGAACTAAGTACAATGATCCCTGCTGGTCTCCTCTTGAAAGGCAGTCACTGAGAGCTGACCTATCCAGTAAAAATATTGTCTGTAATCTGGTAACTGAACAAATGTCCTAATGTGACACAGCCCAGACAGAACTCCTCTCCATATTGTCTATGGAACATCTTCAGGAATTTGCCATCCTTAATATGCATCTACCTGACAGTTTATTTAATGCCCACAATACACTCCTTCCTCCTGAAATGAGGGCATTAGTGCTGACCTGAGTACAGGAGTGAGATCCCAGCTTTGTACAACACAAGATCACTTCTCTGTTTGTCGTTGTGACCATACATTTTGGTGAAAGTTGAGGGTGGAGGGCCAATATCCTGCCTGATGGAAGAAAATGCCAGAAACTCATATTTTCCACATCAGCAGCAGAGTCAGGATGCGGAAAGGGAATAAAGGAGAGACAAGGAGGCTTGGCAAGAAGAAAATTTGTTTTGCCCTCTGAACTTTTATTGGTCTGGTTAGTGTGTTGGACAACAGGAGAACACTAGCTTCTGAAGGTGGGTTTGCTCAGATGAAGCAGGCAGCTCCCATCTTGAGTGTGTAGTGTTATCTTTGCTGCTCAGAGGCTGTCTGCCAAGGTCAAATCTAGTGCTCTAGTGAATTTTCATCACAGCAACAATACTGTCCAGAGTCAAGTCATTCTGCAGTTTGGAGTGGATGTAGTAATTGCATTCATTCCTAATCTAAGTGGCTTTTTTATATTTCAGTATGCCACTCATTCCTTTAGCACTC
This sequence comes from Penelope pileata, assembly GCA_013396635.1. Classification (NCBI taxonomy): domain Eukaryota; kingdom Metazoa; phylum Chordata; class Aves; order Galliformes; family Cracidae; genus Penelope; species Penelope pileata. Next base: position 309,567 of record WBMW01003703.1, on the reverse strand, counting down.
CTCATTCAGAAACAGATGAAACTCCTGCTTTTGATTCTACATGCCTACAGATCATCAAAGCTCCTTTGGGATAAAGATCCTGCTGAAAGCCACTATGTTCTCATTATTTCATTATATATTGATCATGCCTAGTTATCCACAGTGCCATGATGTATGTCATGACCCTGCATGGTGTGTCCCTGTGATGGCACCTGTCAGAAGTATCCAGTTCACAGCTGTCATAAGGAGTATGCCATCTGCTTAGGGAGCTGGGCACTGAGCTGTGCAAGATCAATGAAAGGGACAAGCAAAAGCCAGTGAGCTCTGGGAGAGAGACAGCTTGAGAGAATTTGTCTTCCTATGCATATGTATGACACAGGAATAATATATATATACAAATGTACATATATATATACATACATACACGTCTCTCTGCCAAAACTGCAGGTCATTCTTTCATGCCTTAAAGTATATAATATGTACCTTTATTTGTCTAACTTCAGTATCTTGAAGTTTACTCTGAGCAGTTTGTTTACTCTTCCAATTTTCTGCCTGTTCTGGACAGATTCAACCACAGGAGTACTGTAATTTGCCCCTTCAGGAACAGGACTAAAGCAGTGGTACTGAAAACTATCTCAGAGAGAAGTTACTTGCTATTACTCCTTGAAATCAAGTAAATTCTAGGAAGAGAAATTCTAGGAGAGAGGAACTGTAAAATGCAAATTTCTCCTCGCTTTGATTGTGAAATGGCCCTGGGAGGTGCTCAGCAGAAACAATAGGTCACAACATAAGGGCCGTTTTCTGTGGCAACCTACAATTAGAAGACTGAGAATGTGTTAACACCAAGGCAGCACTGCTGCAATGCAGGATTCTCATAGCGTGTTGCGTGTTGCATTTTGCTTGCTCCAAGTGCTTTTGATTCCTTATACAAGCTTGAGAGGAGGGAACTCAAAGAGGCTTTTGCATGTATATGAAGGTTTTTTTTTTATAGAAAACAGGATAGTGCTGGAAATGTTTACTCCTTTCTGTCGGAAATTGGCATTTAAAGATAAGTCAAAAAAAATGAGAATTCATGACATTAATTTTCATGTGAAAGTGGCTTCATTATCATTACGTATATCATTATTGCATTAGCAGAATTTCCAAAAAAATAAGCCTTTTGAATTTTTTCCCTTTTCATGTTACAAATGTCAAAATCTGGTATTGGAACTCTGTAAAATATTCATTTAAAAAGATGAAATTCATAGATATTAATCTTCTTTCCCAAACAATATTGCTTTTACTGGTACAGAATTTTCAAACAAAAGTTGATCATAGAAAATTTTTCCAAGGAGCTTTTCAAGGAACTTTTAAAGGAATGGTAACTCTGTACAGAAAGAGATCACTTTAACCAATCAAGAACAACTTCTCCTTTCAGTCGTGTGTAGTGGTAGGACAAGGGGCAATGGCGAAAAATTGGAACACAGAAAGTTCCACATAAACAAGCATAAGAACTTCTTCATGGTGAGGGTCACAGAGCACTGGAACAGGCTGCCCAGAGAGGTTGTAGAGTCTCCTTCTCTGGAGATATTCAAGACTCGTCTGGATGCCTACTTGTGTGACCTGCTGCAGGGAACCTACTTTGGCCTTCATCCAGGTGATGGATGAAGATGTTGAACATGACCAGACTCAGCACTGACCCCTGGGAAACACCACTAGTTACGGGCCTCCAACTAGACTCTGCACTGCTGATCACAGCCCTCTGCCAGTCAGCTAGTTCTCAGTTCAACTCACCATCTGCTTGTCTATCCCACATCCTAAATTTACCTATGAGGATGTTGAGGGAGACAGTGTCAAAAGCCTTGCTGGAGTCATAGTACACAACACCCACTACTCTCCCCTCATCTACCCAGCCAGTCACGACATAGAAGGCCACCAGATTGGTCAAGAATGAATTTCCCTTGGTGACTCCGTGCTGGCTGCTCCTGGTAACTGTCTTCCCTTCCACTTGCTTGGAGATCAACCTCTGAAAATAGAAGATTTAAGTTGGGGGGATTGATATAGAAAGCACATGCTTGAGATACAAGATAACTAGGCTTGTTTATATGGCTTATATGTTCTTTTATTGGTGGGAAACATAACAGGAGGCTTAAAAGGAATGAACATTCAAAAAGGAAAATTACAACAGACAAAGATGAAAAAAAATCTAAGTTCAGTGTGCTTAAATTTATGGAACAGATTAAACCATACCAAGAAATACTAGCATGTGAAATCACAAGTCCTGCAGCAAAGCTGCAATGAACCCATTTGTCTGAGGCTAGCGCATTAGCATTTGAAACTAGCAAAGATGACACTCGTATTTTGAAAGGAGAAAAATGATCCAAGCAGCTTCAGGATCTTTCTTCCTTGTTTCCAGTGTATGCAAGATCTTGGAAAAAATTTCAAGAGAAAGACTACCTAACAAAGTGTAGATAAGAAGAAATCGTGATAAATTGCAAACAGAATTTACAGCAATAATTTTTGACTGATAAACTTGATGCTTTTCTGTGATATATTAGTCTACAAAAAAAGTGATAACTACAAAGTACCTGGCCTTTGGCTAAGCCTCACATACATTCTAAGGACAAATTATTAATGCTTAAGGCAAAAAAAAAAAGTGGGATTATTACAATTAGTTTAAAGGAGAGATCTGGCTCCAGGCTAGGTAACAATAGCTAACACTGGTGGAGGAAGTAGCCAGCAAAGGGCAGGTCTTGAGTGGAATGTTTCCAGGATCAGCCTTTATGTCAGTTGTTCATATCACCAAATCATAAAAAAAAACCCAACTCTAATGAAAATGGCTAATGACATAAATTTGGAAGATAATGTCAATAGAGAGGAAGGTTAGAATACCATATAGGAGAGATCTGGTAATCTTGAGCAATGAAGCAATAAAAATGTGATTAAATTTAATAGCCAGAAGTGCCAGGTCAGACAAACAGAGACTAATAAAAAGATTTGCTGTTTGTTGAGGGCTGAACAGTGATTATGTGAGGCAAGGAGAAAGCCCAGACTGGAAATAATCATTCACAGTATGGCCATGAGTCATCAACATGATTCAGCCACACAAAGGTTGATGCAATTGTAGGATGTATCAGGAACGAAATTTCCAGCAGACAGTGACAGATGAGATTTATAAATCAAAGAGGATTATACTTGGAGTAAGACACAAACCCAATCACATATACTCTACATATTCTGCATTGTTATTGTCATTCACTGTAAATATTGATGGGAAAAACTGAACAGAAAGACCATGCTGGACGAAGAAGAAAGAGGTAAAAATGGGACATGGAAATTCAGGCTGCAGATGGACAAGGTTCAAAGATGATAAGACACTGAAAAGCTGTGCAAAAGATCTGTGCCTGCTGCCCATGGGGAAAAAAAAGCTATAAGGTGTTCCCTAGCAGCGAAACTCTTAGGGGCCCAGGTAACAAAGATGCAGGCAATGCAACTGCTTCACAAAGAAGAACGATGTGCATGTCCAAGGGATCTTGTAATGCAGCTACTTGGAGTAGCAGGAAACCTCAGGGATCTTTTAGACTCTTCTTGTATATTATTGACCTTTACTCAGCTAAGCCTGGATACCTGAAAGGAAATCTTGCCAGAGTATGATTTGCAATGCCTTGTTAAAGGTGGAGAGGATCTGGAATTTGAAGCTCACATTCTCATCTCAGATACTCTCCAGTGAGCATCCTCAGGGAGGGAATATTAGCTATTCTTTCAGTCTTCATCTCAGCTAGATGTAATGAGATAAGAATCACAGCTCAAATAGACTTTGTCACATATGAATGCGTTTTTATTTTTTCATCAAACATCTCACTGCAAGAAAGCTGAGTATGTCCTTTTCTACTTATGCTTTGTGAGAGCTTGTCAGGATTGAAACTGGAAATACCAGAAGAGGCCAATAGACTCTCTCTCTCTATCATGCAAAGCATCTGTGTAAAACACGCACAGCACTTCAGTGCACACTGGGCAAGGAATAAACATTTCTCTTTATGACCCGGTTCAGTCTTAAGAAATACTGTTTATACCAGAGATGGGAATAAACTGAGGTTTAGGGCTACCAGAGAAGCATGTCCTAGCTCGGGGAAGGTTTGTGCTCCCACTGGTGCCATGCCCCTCTTCCTAGGTTCTCAATAGAAAGTTTGACAAGAAGTTGCCATCAAATTGCCAATAATCAATTTTATGTTGTGTTTCCTGGACTCATTATCACTAATTTTACTATTGCAAGGAGTACATTTTCAGGCTGATGAGTGACAATTCTTGTCACAAGGAGAAGATCTTTGATTAATTCTTTTGCTCTAGATTAATTTGTGTGACAATCATTTGTGACAAAGATTAATCCTTCAGAAAATTACCATGACAGTCTTTTCTCCACAGAGACAAGCCATCACACTTTTCTTGTTTTACTCTGACCTTGTTTTGTGACTTTGGGAAAGTTATTGTCTCCTTAAGATTCATTTTACCCATCTATGAAGTCTATACAAGAGTCATCCATACTGAGTATTTACTGCTTATTTGAGGATATCGGAACCTAATAAACTGTGAAATTATTGGTGGGAAAGAGTTGACTGGAAAGAAATCTGGGACATTCAGTACAAAAATGATAACAGCCATAGCCTCACAAATATTAGTGAAGAGCCAATCAAACCGTAGAAAAAAAAGCTTATATTTTCTGAATGTTTTTTGTTTGTTTGTTTTCAAGAACTGAGCGTGTTTTCATAAGCAGTTTCACATTTTTTGATGGAACTAGTGTCCAAAATTTCATAAAAAGTTACTGAGGTGATCAAAGCTACATCTCTATCAAGTAAATAATAATAATAACACTGTACAAAGTTAATATGCCTTTTTTTTTTCCCCACAGAACTGTAATGCTCAGCATACAAACAGCGTTTTGCAAAAATATTAAGCTTAAAATTATTCCTTTTTTATTTAAACTGTTTTGGCAACCTCTCATGAGCATCTTCTACATAGTGACTTTTGAAGCACAAAGACTCTCTTCTATGCATGAAAAATTCATGATGTAGAGACAGGGTTATTCTTAGAAAGACACAGACAGAGCTTGAGCAGCAACTTTTTTGGGGGAAAGGCAATTTTTTCTGTTAACAGACTCCTACTCTTTCACTCATTTTTCATATTAGAATAAAGACAAACCATTTAGCTACCATTCCTGTGCAAACCTTTAATGTCCACAGGGTGTCCAATTGCCTGCCATAAGAGTCAGCTCTGCAATATGCTACAAAAACCAACAAAGTATATGCGATTCTCCTTGAAATAAAAAACCCTTTGATGTCGCACATCCCAAGGGCAAAAGGTTCAGCCAGGTTTTCTTTCAGGAGCAAGCTCAGCAGGAGGGAGCATACTCCCAATTGCTCCTTTGCATGAGGCTTAGAATCATAGAACGGTTTGGGTTAGAAGGGACCTTTAAAGGTCATCTTTGAATGACAGACTTTGGCCAATCAACAGCATGAGGTTCAACAATGATAAATACCAGTCCCAAGGAGCCCAGCTCTCCCAGGCCCTGGAGAGGGCGTGGATGCTCCTGACCCAAACTAGCAGCAAAGTACCTGAACACAGGAGTTGCACGTCTCTTTGTGAATACAGATCTCGGAATGTAAGAGGATCTCTCCTGAAGCCTTTCATTGAGATGAGAAAACTTTCATTGAGAGGAGACTTTTCCCCTGGTTTCTGGAGTTATGGTAAGTGCTCCTTCTCTACGGGCACTTGTTAGCATTACATTTATGCTGGTATTTAGTGATATATAAGGGTTATTACTCCACTGTAATATAACCTCATAAAGCTAGTCAGGTAAAGAAGTGAATCACACTTGGAATAGCTACAAAATACACCAGCAGTTTTGAGTTAGCTGCTTGTACACTCTCTTCCTGAGTAATGCACTCTCACACAGTTAATGGGCCTGCAATGAAGTCACAAAAATCACATCTGATTACAAAGCATGCAAATGGTACACTAATAAGAGAAAATTGTGTGATTTGTGAGATAGAGCTGACACATACATAAAAAAAATACTTTCAACAAACCAGAGGCTGCAATCAGAGAGAAGCAATTTATATATTTGGTCTGAAGTTAATGAACCTGGTGCAAAGCGTGAGCAAGGAAACATGGTAGAAAATAAAAATCTTTCAAGAACCATTAATTGCAGAAGTGTTTTCTGGGTCTTCTGAAATTCATTTACACTAAAACTGATTTTCTAATGTAAACCTTTGGCGACTGCTGTTTAGCCGTAAATTTGAGCAGTGAAACATTTAAGGCAATGCTGGCGATGTAGCAAAGGCATCCTAAATGAAAACTTGCATAATGTTGTTTTAATCCCCATTTCAATTAAAAAAGGACGAGCAGTACATCTCATGCATCTGGACTTCTTCAAGGCAATGGATATGGTAGTTTCTTTTAACTGCAGATTAATGCAAGAATTTACAGGAAAGAGCTACACAATATACATTGAGATGGATACTCTAAGGGAAATTTTGACTGGATGGGGTTACTGACAGAGCTTCTCAAGCTCCAGTCAGGAGTAACAGTGATCAGAGTGCAGTGTTCAGATGCTGAAAGACAACTTCAAAGCTAAGCTGGATCAAGTGAGATGTCTCCAGAAAAATAGGGGAGTATCACTTCTGTGGTTCAAGGCAACAGTTACACCTCTCTTAGGTTTTGTATGCAATTAGATTATCCTTGCTTGAGACAACAAAAGCAGAGTAGATGCAGGAAATAGTCCGCTTAAAGATTCTTCAGTTTGGTAGGGTGTTAAAAGTACTTTACCATTAAAACATCTATATATCCATGCCCATACAAATACAGTCTTTAAACAAGGCATAGTACACATGGGAAGTGTGCTGGACTTTATCTTTGGTCAAAACCACATGTTCCCAGCTGAATCCTCCAACATGTATTGAATCACATCTTGCACTGGGGCCCATGGCTGACAACAGGTACTTAAGTCTCCTTTTTAGTATATGGTGAACTTAATTGCAATAAAGTGCTGCAGGTTTTGTATGAAGCTGGGCTCAACATGTGCTACATTGTCACAGTGACTGTAAAAGATTAGGAACTTTCCTTGCCAGGCAGAAGTTGCACCATGCTAGTTTCCCATTCCTCTTGCCCTGCGTCCGGGTGTAGTTTTCTCAGCTATTCTGTTCTCCGCTGCCATTTTGAGGATTTTCCAAGATATGTCAAACACAAAAGAAATATGATGCTTGCTGCCTTGTTATCAAAGTTGAATGATAATTCTAGATCACTGGTTAGCCCTACTAATATCTCTTTGAAGACGATCCATCTTGGATGCCAGCATCTCCAGTAGGTTTATAGTTTGCTGCAGCGGCAAACACAGCTCCATTGATGTAGTCCTTGTAACAGCTTTAAGGTATCCCTTGAGCCAGCATCCAACAATCTGGTCTCTGAAGCTGTTCAACTGTGGTTGATTCCTGCTGACAGTATTTGGAACTTATCTGCGCATGGCAGACCTTGGTCAGGAAATTCACCAGCATCTTGCCACAAATTAACACTTCCTGTTTTCAGGTCCTCTGACTTCTCCTTTCTTTTTTCCAGCACCCCTAAATGAAGATGAGCCCAATGGAAAAGAAACAAGGCACAGTACAGGATGGCTCTGCTGCAAAGGGAGCAAGGGAAAGCAGGGTAGTTCAGGATGCCCTTCAGAGGTCCCTTTGTTCCTCCTCATGATGGATTTCCCTGTCTCCTCCACTGGCCATGTTGATTCTCTGAGGGTCTGGGTGCTCTAAATCAAACCAAGGAAATGTTCTGGCAGATAAAATACTTTTAAAAGATGAATGTCTTTCCCCCCCCCCAAGCTTCTGTTTTAACCCCAGCTCATTCTGCTGATCTGGTTTACAGCACAGCCTTCACACACTACTGCTGCGTAGGAGTTGAGGTTGAATCTGCATCAAATGAATTTGCTAATGAACAAATGTTAATGTAACTGTACCTTGAAGTTGTCTAAGTGATTAACATTATTAAGATAAATTCAGAGCAATAGTCCTCTACCTACAAAGAATTTAACTTCTTTCTTTTTTCCTTTTTAACCCTAAGAAAAGATGTACTATGCAGAAAAGCTGGAGTATTTTTCCCATTTACACTGCTTACTGTAAAAAAAGATTCCTCTGCTCAGTGGAAAAGTGAGAGCTGTGAATACATCCCAAGTATCCTAATATTTAGAAAATCTTTAAGCTTATATCAGACCTTTGTAATCATGTTACTCTACTGGCTTTGTAATAGTTTACTGTAACAGAACTCTGTGAGGGATTTTATGGGAGAAAAGGTGATTTTGCAATCAAAAAGTCTCCAAACAAGCCATTTTTACCCACTCCCTCTCATGCTCTCACAGATTTCATTTACACACTTTCCTCTGCCTCATAAACTCACAAGTACCAAGATACCCATGCCCAAGCTGTCTTAGAAACACAGAATCACAGAATCATTACATGTCCTGAGCTGGAAAGGACCCACAAGTATCATCAAGTCCATCTCCTGGCTCTCCATAGGATCACCCAAAAATCACATCCTATGTTTAAGAGCTCTGCCCAAATGCTTCTTGAACTCTGGCAGCTTGGGGCTGTGACCACTGCCCTGGGAAGCCTGTTCCAGTGTCCCACCACCCTCTGGTGAAGAACCTTTTCCTGATATGCAGTCTTAGCCCACTTGTACGCAATGTGGACAGTGGATGTCAGCGGCTGATGCCTCATCATGTCTCTTGGATTTTGGACTTGCCTCTTGGGTGTTGGTCTGGATCTTTAGCCTCATGAATTTGCTCATCCCTTGTAAGTGTTAGGCAAAATTCCTGAATTTTACAGCCTTTATTTTCCTTTCCTGATAAGCTCCAGTCCTGTTCTTCATCTTCTTGACATCTTTATCTCAGTTTGTTCTTCCCTTTCACTGTAATGAAATAACAGATAGGGAGCTCTGTGGCAACTGACATGTTTCTCCTTTTAACTCTCATTCTGCTGCTTCCACCAATGATTTTGGTTTTATATGTTTCTGTTTTTATTTTATTCATACCAATCTTCGTATTTCCATTACAAATTCCTGCGGTGGTAGAGGAGTCATTCCAAACTTGGGACATTAGAACCAACATCCCATCACTGTCTTGCCAGGAATACTAAATTCATTTGGTGAGAACAGGGCAGAAAGCCACTGCTTTTTTATTCAAGACTTTAAAAAAAAAAAAAGAGAGAGAGAAAAATACAAAGAAGAACCTCCTGACTTCGATCTCCCCAAATATAGTTTGATTTTAATGTGCCTACAGCTGTTCAGATAATTTGCTATTGGTTAGCACAGAGTGCTCTTGTAGTCATTTTAAGTGAAAGCTGCACCCACATTTTCTGTATTGGACCTTCCAGATCAGCCGCATTTAACCCTAGCAGAGGATGATCACTGCTGATGCATTTCTCCTGTGCTCACTAATTCAGACCTCTTCTGTGTGACGTGCAAGCAGGCGCCTCAAGCAGCTCTTCTTAATCTCTGACAAAAATGCTTTCTCCTAACAGCAGGCTCATCAGCAAACGACAAGATGTCATCGACAAAATGAGTATAGTGGGATGACAGAATGGATCTCCATAGTAACAGGTAAATGGGGCAGCATCCCAGGAAGCCAGCCAAGGTTTCTTTCACATCCTCAGAGCAGAATGCACAGAGGACCTCAGAAGCTGCTTGGTCCTAGGGCAGGGAGAACCAGCAAATTCCTCGCGTGGCACCCTACTATGTGCCTGAAATGAGTACTCAGATATTGTCACAGTTAGCAGCAGCAGCTGATCTTCCTTAAAACTGAATCCCTCTAATAGCTCCCTCCAAGAGCTCTCTTCTATTCATCCTCAGCAATGTACACTTTGCATTTGCAGTCAGTTTATTTTATGTAATTCTACCTTTCACTTTGGAAGTGAAACATATTGAGGTGAGGAGGTGGTTAGGGAGCTTTTCCCATCTTCCTAACCACATATTTTATTAACATCAATTACGTGACAGCTACAAACGTCCTATAATCCTTTGGTAGTGTTGAGCATCACTGACAGCCCTATTTGTCTGAAGTCAGTGCAACATGAGTAGAACAAAGTTTCAGCACCTAGTTTAGCTGAGGTTAGAATTTTGCTCTTTGTGTTACTTAAATGTGTTCATTTCTGAGGAAGGCCAAATCTCCAGCTGCTGTAAAGCAGAGTAGCTTTTAGTGCCTCTGTGCTATTTTCTCTGCTCAATAACTTGTCCTACACTCTGCCTTGTTAGCTTTCTCTCAAAGCTTCTGCATCTACAAATGTTTCCTGCAATTCCCATGACAAAGCTGAGAAATACATGCATGCATTTAGGAGGAAATATATCTCTGATGTGCACAACTCTTCACCCTGAACAGCACAGCCAATCTCCCAGTTGATATTCTGATCTTAACACAAACACAAGCTTCCTGCAAATGCCACTGTGAGGTGCCTGACTCATCCCTCAGGCACAAAGCAGCCCTTCCACAATAAAGCCAGGATGACATTCAAGACCAGCACAAATTTTCTGCTAAGTACTTTTCTTTGTGCTTTTCTGTCATACGTGAAATGAAGTTGTTGCTTTGAGTCTTGATCCTCCATCACTTTGGCAGACACGTGTTGGGGGCATTTCATGTGAAGTCATGGCATTATATATATTGAAAGGAGGGTATGGTCAGGCCCCCCTATCCCTTTGACTTTAATGGAAAATTTGTCATATAAGATGATTAATGGCAGCCAGAGAACTCTTAATATAACTCACTTCCATCATGTACAGCTCCTCTCCTGCAGTACATTTCTTGTTCCGTTTCCATGCAATTTTTAAGACATAGAAGCCATGTGAAAAAGGGACTTTCCTTTAAGCAAGGACTTTGCACAAGTAAAAGCAAATCTGCTGCTCTGCATTTGCATTTGTTTTCCGATGCACAGCAGATAAACATAAAAAATAAAAAAACAGATCAGAACAGTAGAACAGTTGTATGTGCCAACATGTAGCCGCTGGAATCAGTGGTAATATTCTTAATGGATGTCTGATATTCCTTACCTGTATTTGAAACAATTATGTTCTAAGGGACCAAGAAGAATATATGTATCGATGTACTTCTACATAAATAACAGTCTGGTTTATTTTGTAGGAATCATTTTTACTTCAATAGTTGTCTAACTTAGTTTATACCCATTTTATGATTGTCAACTTTGTGACTGCTATTGGGAATCAGTACTGCCTCTGGAAGTTATAGTAACTGATGTCCATTCCTTCACACTGTGGATACAGCTCATAATTTTCATAAGGAAAACACTGCTTTTAGGCATGGACTCCTTTACACCTCCTTTAGTCCAATTTCCTGGTGATAATATTATACATGCTTACCTTATCTCTACGCTTCTCTTTCTGTCAGTTTTCACTGATTAACTTGAAGAAGAACATGGAGCATGTGATACATCCTGAGAGTACAATGTGAAAGGAGATGGGGGATAGGAGAAACAAAGGTGCGTTTGGGAGTGCTGAAGCATGGAGAGAAATTAAAAATGCAAAGGAGATCAATGAAAGGGATAAGAACAGTAGTATTGCAGGGGCCGACTGGGAGTTGGAAATGTGGGAGCAAGCTCTATTGCACTGGGTCCCATAGAGGATTTGGGGAAAATCAAGGTTACATTTTGGGGAGGAACACCTATAAAATGAGGCTGGAAGCCTTATTTCAGCCTTATTCATGCTGCTAATCTGATTCTTCCCTCAAGTCTGCTTATCCAGGAGGCAATGTTTTAGGATGTGTGGATCAAATACCAAAGATCCTCAGAGAACCACTCTCTGAAGCACTGTCTTTCCTTTTTGAAGTTGTGATTCAGCTGCTGTGGAGGTCCAGAATACTGAGGTTTGCTCCTGTGGCTGGTCCAAGAATGACAGCTTTCACATAACCTTGGTATTGTGATGCTGCATATTATTGTGAACTTGCAAATCAAGAAAGCAATAACTTGTCATCTGTTACTGTTAGCACCTGTCAATATACCAAGAAGCAAGAGTACAAAAATTTTCAAAAGGAAAGAGAGAGCATATTGTTGAAATATAACGCAGAATTACAGCCAGGATAATCCTTGCTTGTGAGATTCTCCAAGGAGACTCTCTGCCTGGAACTAGCAATTTGTGCAAGCATGAAGTATTCCCAGTGTAACACACCAGCTTTTTTAGGTATCCTGAGTGATGGATCTGCCTTGCCATTTTGAAAAAGATGCTTGTCAAATTTTTTAGGTATTGTTGACTTTGGAAATAAAAAAAACCTTCCCAGAAAAGTTCTGAACCAGAAAGGTTGTGCATTGTAGCACTATCTTTCTTATTAGAAAGATCTAGTTGGAACAGACAGTGTCTGGAAAAGCACCGTGAGTAAACAGAGAATACTGAAATGATAATTTAGTGTGACTGTAGATTGTCACACAACACTGTTAGATGAATGCTGGCTTTTTAAATTTGAAGGTATAATATGGTCACTATTTCTGAATAAGTTTGTGTCTTTCCAAATAAATTCTTCGCAGGGATCCACGTAATTCTGTCATCTAATCATGAGTTTTGTTTCTCCAAGTGCTCATATGTGTAGTAGCAAAGAATAAAAATATAGCTCTTAAAAACACACTAAAAGAGGAATGAAGTATAGATACAGACAGTGATTGCGTGCCGCTGTGGCATGATGAAAAGAAGACCGGATGAACTCTCTAGCGGGCTATAACCCAGAGCTAGCTTCTAATACGTAAATCTTTAAGTTACACTCATTGCTTTAAATACATAAAATTTGAAGGGAATACCCTCACAAGAAATACACCCTTTTTTCTCAGGCATCTCTGTGGGATATTTTTTTGTCCGTGCCTTTTGGGAGTTTTGAGGCAAAACTGGAAGAATCCCAGCTCATTCCCTTCAGCCTGAGAAAGAGTCATCTTCCTAGAACTGTCTTTCCCAGCTCTGAAAGATGGTTTGGCTATCTGTGGTCTTACCTCAGCTTTCCCAACAGGATGAGAAAGCAGAGGGCTCTCAGCCCTCAACTGCTGCACTTGGGACCATATTAGGGAGAAAGACATTTCTGGGTTTTGTCCAGGCTCCAGATGTCTTCCACATGCTTCTCATCTCTCTGTATTTGCCATTCCCCAGGTCTCTGTCTATCTTGGAGCCCCTGTATCTGTCCCTGTCTGAACTTAGGGCCCTGTGAGCCTAACATCAGATAGGATTTTAGTCTGGTGTACCTCACTGGGATTCTGTTCTTGCTTCTGTGGGAACTTTGGAGTTCATTTCCAACCTAAAAGTATTTATTACCTTTATTCTCAATTAAGAAGATAACAACTTGCGTACAGCAGTTGGTGTGGGAATTTGAGGGAACAAAATCATTGGGCTGCTGCTCAGCACCAGGGAAGTTCATCCAGAGTGCTCTGCTCCTCTGTCACCTGCACACATAGCTCAAAGTGTCTTGGGAGTGGTCAGAAACATCTTCTGGATGAGAAAAAAATGAGTTTGATGCATGGCACTAGAAAAAATAATGTCTCCATCTGTACTGTCTGTTTTGTACGTAAGCCAAAATGATCTGCTTTGTGCCAAAGCTGGCACAGAAAGTTAAATCTGCTGCTGCTGGGCCTTATTCCTCTCCAGGGTTTGCACAGGTGGAAAGCTGGCATCAGCTCTGTTCTGCTTGAGCCTGTGGACTGCTGAGCTCCTCCCTCCCTTCTCTTTTCTCAGCTCCTTGTCACTCATCTTTTTCCACCAAGAAAAAGCTTGTTAGAGCAGGAATGTATCGAGTAACAGCATCCAAATGTTCACCTTATGTATCTCCTGCCATGTTTGAGAAGTTGTGCTTGAATCCCTTTGATGGCACGTAGTATTAAGCCTGCATTTTTAAAAAGTTTCTGTATACAGGCTTTCCCTCTAATTCTTTGCCTCTGGGCATGATCCAGGGAGGTTCAGAAACAGCTGAGCCACTTGGCTTCAACATTTGCTATTTATCATGGGACCCCTTAGAGCACGCACAGAGAGGATTTATTACTCATCCATCCTTGTAAGTTCTTCAGTGCTCTGAAAAGCAAACATTTTGGAAGCTTGGTTTCCTCACTGAGACAAGAGAAGAAAATTTGAATGTTCTTCTAACCTAGAACTCACCTTCAATGTGATAGATCAATTCCATGGAGGCATTATGCCATTTTAACAAGAGGATGCAGGTGTGTTACTCCTCAGGCAGACCACTGCAAAAAGTGATTCCCAGCCAGGAACTCAGGAGAGCTTCACTTAAGGCTGTGTGCCCATACTTAGTTGTGGATAGGAAATGAGAGTCTCCAATAACCCATTTGTGATTTGGGTTGCTTTTTGCATTTCTAGTCATCTCAGTCATTATTTGATTTGTCAGAGGAGTGTTCATGACAATGGAATGTCTCATTTGTAACGATATGCTCATTTTTGAACTCATTTTTTTCTCATCCAGAAGATGTTTGATTTTGCAATAAAATCACAGATGTTTGTGGCACCCAGTTGACAGTTGACAGTGAGTTGACTTAGCAAGTCTTCTCAGCTCACCTCAGTTTCAGCAAGCTGGCTGGCTGGTTGATAGGTTATGTGCTATACTGTGCAGCAGTTTCAAATATAGTTTCTAAAACAACAGCAATTGAATAATGAAGACTTTGATGGAGCATTAGGGGAAATTCATTTCCAAAACAAGGAGGAAACAAAGTCTGTAAAACTCCTTTTTCGATGTAGGCTGTCTCTGGTATTCAGTATTGAAATGAGCTACAGATCCTCACCAAAATACATCATGGAGTAAGTAAAATAAGTCTTTCTGCTGGTGTGGACCTTTGCTTAGTCATATCTCCTACTCAAAGATGCACTTGCAGAATGTGAGCTACAGAGCTGCTGGCAGAAGAGAAAGGGACTAGGCATATCTAACATGAAAGTCTTTCAAATTAATAAATATTCTTTCCTAGGATAAAACTGTAAGCCCTGTGTTATTTTTGTACTGAAGATTCACAAGAAGAGCTTTCATATGTAATAAATATGAATCTTTTAACTAAATATATTGTAAATATTAAATATATTTATACAGTGAAAGAAACAATGGAGAGTCACCAATATACATCCTCTATCAATCTTGACTGCTCACATATCTGAAGCTCTCGCTTTTACTCCTCCTGCCTTTGATGCTAACATGTCTTTTTGGGTTTGAGCATTATTTCAAGTAACAGGGAATTACTATAAATCAAAAAATAATTCATTATCTTTTAAGAGCAAAGGTCATCTTCATTTTGAACAAATAAATGTCAAATAGTGGATGACATAAAGGATAATAATGCCTGGGCAGGCAGTCAGAGGAGATAGCTGTAATTAAATTCAAGTTCAGGATGACATAGAGAGACAAGAGATAAAAATCTGAATGTTTTTAGACAAGCTATCAGAGTCTGTTTTACTACAGCATGTGCTGTAATCTGATGCCCTAATCCTGACTGTGCCCTGAGCTGATCTCATGAACGCAGAAAACTTAAAGGAGGGGGAGTCCTACAGAAGTCACTCTTATCTGAGAGCCCTGGCAACCAACCGGGTGGCTTTGCATGGGGCACATGCTGGTGCTCCATGCTCAGTGGAGCTGCAAGAGTTTCCACTAGCAGAGAAGCAATTCAGTGTCTGTGGAAGTAAATAGGATATGGAGAGAAGCATGAAGTGCTCATGGAGGATGAGAGCTCATCTCAGACTTTCACAGGACAAAACTTGCTGGATTCTATGGGACACATAGGCATCCGTTTATCTCCCCTGCTGGGTTCAGTTTTTAACTTGCAATTCTTTCAGCTAGGACATAGTTCAAGACTAAGACACCAGACTGTAGCTTCGAGAGGCAGATATCCAAGTGGAGAGCAAGGCTTTGACGCAGTTGACCTACTTTGACTGAAACAAAACTGTTTCTGGAACTCATTGATGACATGTGGACTCAGCTCGCTAGCCTAAATATAGACATTTTCAGTACCATTTAGGACGCCCTTGAGTATCTGAGACACCTGTGACATATAACACAAGACCTTCAGAAGATCCACAGCCTTCAAAACAGGCAGCTGGAGGCCCAGGGCATGCCAAATGGCACTAAGGACTCCCGAGTTTTAGGAAACTGTTACCCAAATCTCCATTGACCTTATGGGAGCCTGCACCTAGCTCACAGAACCACAGAATCACAGCTCTGTTGAGGCTGGAGATAGCCTAGTCCAACTCCTCAAGTTCTGAGCTGAGTCAGCTGCAGCACGTTGCTCAGGGCTCTGTCCACACAGATGCTGAGTATCTTGAAAAACAAAGATGTTCTATGATTCTGTGATTCTATGATGTCACAACCTCTGGGCAACCTCTGTGATGATAAATCACTCTCACAGTAAAAAAGGTTTTTCTTATGCTTGAGTGGAGTTTTCTGTGTTCTAGCTTGTTCCCATTGCCTCTTGTCATGTCCCTGAGCACCACAAAGAAGAAGCTGGGTGTTTTCTTCACTCCCTCCTACCCCACAAGGCATTTCTATACATGGATAGAATTCCTTTTCTTCTGGAAAAGGATCTTCTGATCCTTTTCTTCTCCAGACTGAACAGTCCTAACTCTCTCATAATTGTCTTATGCTCAGCTTATTCTCCACCAGCGCTATCAGGTCCTTCTCTGCAAAGCTGCTTTCCAGCCTGCTGGCCTCCAGTGTGTACTGGTGTGAGGTGTTATTCCTTTCTAAGCACAGGACTTGGCACTTCCCTTTGTTGAACTTCATGACATTCTTGTCAGCCAATTTCTCCAGCCTGTCAAGGTTCCTCTGGGTGGTAACATATCCATCTGGTGCATCAGCTGCCCCTCCCAGTTTTGCATCGTTTACAAAATTCTGAGGTTGCTCTCTGTCCCCTCATCAATGGGGCTATGTATAGTATTGGCCCCGGTATCAGCTCCTGGAGTACACCACTACTGGCTGGCCACCAGACGGACCCCATGCTGCTAACCAAAACTCACTGAGCCCAGCACATCAGCCAGTTTTCAGCCTACCACAACATCCAGTTATCTGGTACATATTTCATCAGTTTGTCTCTAAAGTTCAGCTGAAGTCAGGAGATAAACCTTTAGTTTCCAGGGCATAAAAAGTACTTAAAGAATGAATTCTCTCTGATGGACAGTTCATTTTCCCCCACTTTTTTTCTCAAGCATCAAATATGTGTCATAGGCAGCATCCAGAATGAGATAGATGATTTGTCTAATTCAAAATGGAAAATGTTATGTTGCATAATCCTATTATTATTAACAGATGTCTAAACCCTATTATTAGAGCTGCAAAGGGTCATGAACTGAAAAGTGCAAGTTCAGGTAGGGCTTGCCAAGGCATTTGAAGGCTTTTGGAGGTGGAAGAAAATGAGCAGTTGTTTATTACGTTGCCTTACTATACAAATAAAGGTTTGTGAAGATCATGTGTGTCCAAAATTTCTTGCCATTTAAGGATATTCTGATGTAGACTTTGATTCAGGCCCATTTCTAGCCACGACTTGAGTAGCAGCTGTCATCCAATTGATTCAAATAAGTAATTCACAGAGAAGAAACATAAAATAATATGTCCTCCTGCAGTAACAGGAGATAATTCCTATTCTCACACGAGTATCTTTTCAGTGACTGTGACACGACAAACTTTCTGTTGTGGAGGAAAATTATGAATCCTCAGATTAAGTGAAGCAAAAAATAATTTTCTGAGCTCTGAATAAAAACAGGTTTTTTTCTTTTTTTGTTAGGAGTTTGCATATTGTATGATTAAACTATTCCTGGGACAATACTTCATGAGCTATGCACATGAATAAGCAGATAACTGCAAATTGCAAAACAGATGTTCTACTGACCTCCTTCCACTGGAATCTGCTAGCTGAACAGGTTTGGGTTATTCTCTCTTTCACTGTCTACAAATCAGCAGAGAAAACTTTTAACTAAGTGGGCAGAAATATGATTTCAGTATTCCCAATGGTGTTGCAAACAACTGGCAGTTAAAATGGAAGCACAGGCATTGCAGAAGTATTAAAACTTAATCCTTATTAAATTTTGGATAGTGTTCATTATTATTTTGCTGTCATTTAGCGCATGGTGTTATATTATTTGGGATGAGTTGCAGGAAGAACGTTCAAATAATGGAGTTCGTTAGGTTGAGGAATAATGTCCTAGAGAAAGTAGTGTAAATTCTATTGTTTAGTAATATATACATTGCCTAGAAAGAACATTGAAAAAAGCATAGAATCATAGAATGGCCCAGGATGGAAGAGACCCAAGCACCATCAAATTCCAAGCCCCTGCTGCAGGCAGATTTGCCAACCTCCAGATCTGGTACTGGATCAGGCTGCCCAGGGCCCCATCCAACCTGGCCTTGAGCACCTTCAGGAACGGGACATCCACAACCTTTCTGGGCAGCTGTGCCAGCACCTTACCACCCTTTCAGTGAAGAACTGCCCCCTGACATGCAATCTAAACCTTCCCTCTTTCAGCTTAAAAGCATTCCCCCTTGTCCTATCTACCTGTTTATACCTGTCCCTCCTGTTTATAATCTCCTTTTACATACTTTTAAATGAGATCTCCCTGCAGCCTCATCTTCTCCAGGCTGAACAAGCCCAGCTCCCTCAGCCTCTCTTCATAGAGGAGCTGCTCCAGCCCTCTGAGCATCTTTGTGACCTCCTCTGAACCTTCTTTAAAAGCTCGACATCTTTTCTGTGTTGGGGGCCCCAGGCCTGGACACAGTACTCCAGATGAGACCTCACGAGGGCACGGTAGAGAGGGACAATCACCTCCCTCTTCCTGCTGGCCACCCCTCTTTGATGTAGGCAATAATTGTGACTTCTTTACCCTGGCACTCCAAAGGAAAAGGAAACTGTCTGAGCATTATAATCTAGTAAATTCTTATAATCCCTAAATCCTAGGATACCCTTGTCCCGTAAAATACTTGTAAAGCAAACATATGGTTAGAAGTTGTGTTGGATGTATTCCTATCTAATTCTAAGAGTACTCAGTACTTAGCCCAAGAAAGTTTTGGAATATATATTGTATCTTTTCACTAATACTAAATAACCCTTTCAATTTTATGGTTCTTTTTTACTACTTTGCAATTCATGCTGATTTGTGCTACAGTATTGATTCAGACCATATTAGCATGAAATCTTTTAAATGTGCCTGGAGGTAAGTAATCTTCTTCTTTTGCATGTTAATTGTAAAGATCCAAAACTGTTAAATAATTGCTATGGAATGGAGTCACAAAGCCACCACATTAAGACTCAGTGTTGCGTAAGGAGATTTTGTACTCTGAAGCAATGCTGGTGAGAGTTTCTAATCATAAAGGCAGTCCTGAGGATATAGCACCTTGCAGATAAGCAATCCTACGAGGATATTTCTAACAAACATCATATTTGCATATTTGCCAGCTGTTGCCCTTTCGCTTTGCACATTGAGCTTTAGCTGACTTGGCACATCTGTTTTCCTCTTGCTGTAGGCATTTATTTACCAAGGTGTCAAAGCTTGTATTACTGTGAGGAAGGCTCAGTGAGAACATTTTTCAAGGTGCTAGGATGTAATAAAACATTTCTGAGAGAACATCTGTCAGATGTTTATTTAGGAAGATTTACTTTTGAATAAACAGATTACAAATTGCTCTATGAAATTAAAACACCTTGCTCTTTCACTGATACACATTCCAGATAGAGATTTTGTGTCAGATAGGTGTCACAAGGAAATGTTTATAGAGGTTTTCTTTCTCTGAGGAAGAACATCTTTAGCCATTTCAAGAGGGCAACCAATGCCCATGACTTAGTAGTGCTGCCTCTCCTTCTGCCCAAAGAATTCCGTTAAGAGGAGAAAAAGAATTCTCATGCTGACTATATGAAAAGCGTATTTCAAGGCTATGAAAGTAGCTCTATTATTTGCTTTCTTGACATTTTTTTATGTTCTCCAATACTTGCAGTGTAAGAAATAGCCCAAGATAGCCCAAGCAATGGGTTTTAAAGCCCAGTGTTGCTATAATTGTGTGGAAGGCATCATACTATGCAAATATTCCCTTTCACTTAGATATCTACAAAGGAAAGTACACTGAATATTGGTAAAATGTTAGAACCTGATCTAGGATGAATTCCTCCATTATTGATCATAAGCTAATAAAAGAGCTCTGAAATTCTCTTACATTAAAGCACTGGATAACTGCCACAACTGTTCAATGCCATTTTTTCAAATTTACATGTTATATTTTACATTCGTATCCCTCACTAAGGGCTTGCAAAACATGTGTCCAGAGGTATAGAGAGATTAAAAAAAACACTTAATAAACAGGCAATAAACCCACCTTACTGGGTGAAGACTATTTTAGTACATCCTTGAGCTTCCGCATCTCTCAGAGACTGCTTCCTCTCCCCTTTAGTACTGAGCTCAATATTTCATTGTGTGACTGTTGCAATGGTGAGCACTGTTACGAGGTCAGACATCTGTCACGGCCTGTCTACTTGCTCTTTTCTTTCCCTAGGAGGAACAATTAGGTGAGTTGCTCCTCCTTGATTTCTCCTGTATCACCACTCTGCTGTTTTCCTAGGGTGTATGTGTCAGCCCCAGACATCTGCTATCAGTACTGCTATGAACCTCATCATTATTTACAGATGAAATCACAGAAGAATTAAGAGTAGGTTTGAACTCTGTGCTGGAAGATGTACCCTCAGGACTTCCAGTGATCGAGGCTGAAGGACACCAGATGATCATCTAGTACCACCTGTATCCTGAACAAGAAATTTTCACGGTTACCTCCACACTAAGATTCCCTGGATCTGATTAAACAGGGGTTTTAAGAAGGGTATGTATCCTCAGCTGAAAAAAATGAGATGACAGAATTCTCCAGCTCCTTTGTATCCAGAGACTAATCACCTTCCCTCTTAGAAGTTTGTCTAATTTCTCGCTGGAATTTCGCGTCACTTCCAGCCACTAGTTCTTGATGTGCCTTTCTGTGCTAAATTAAAAAGCCATTCAGTAACTGGTATTTACTCCCCATGAAGGTTCTTACATGCTGTAATCAAGCTGTCTTTTGATCTGTTTGATAAGATAAACAGATTGAGCTCTTGCTGTTCCCTCTCTTTTTTTCCCTCTTCCAGCCATCAAAACATATCTGAGGCTTATATTTATATCATCTGTAGTATTTCCATATCCCTTTTAAAATGTTGACATAAAGACTGTACACATTATTCCACATCTGTCCCAATAATGTCACATGCAAAGAAAAATTGCTTTCCTCCTACTACTCAGTATACTGTTGTTTATACTGACAAGAATTGAATTAGCACTTTTGGTCTCTGTGTCATGTCAGAGCTCAGATTAGTTCATTTTCCCCTACAAGACAGTGCTATTTTCAGTCAGTGCTTTCCAGAGTACAGAGCTACTTTCTGTAAGAATAGTCTGCGCTGCTTGTTTTTAGAAGGATAATTTCACTTTTGCTTAGGTTTTAACCTACCATACCATGAGATTAGCCTGTCTTTTTGGCAGTCTTTTTATTCTTGTGAGACTATTGAACACCATCAATCTTCTTGCCAAGTTCTACAGAAACTCCTTGAAGTAACACTTTCTGATAAAGATCCCTGATGGCAACACTTTTTTTGAGTTTGTTGAAACAGCCAAGTATAAAGCTACACCATAAACATTTTATTGATACCCTATAGAGCTCCTTCATAAATCACCGTGTTGTGATACTAAGCCAACCACTTTGTAGAGGTCTGAATAATACCATATCTTTACAATCGCTATTGTCATCGGAACTTGTAATCATAACAGAAAGTGAAATCAGAGCTGTCTGATAACAGCTAGTTCCTTCAGATGTATTGACTGTTACTTTGTCTGTAGCGGATGTACTTCAGTGGCTGTACAACTTTCAGGTCAGTTCATTGCATTTCAGATATTAGTACAGAAGAAGTACTTTCATGACTTTGCATATTTCACTGATTTTGCAAGCTTTATTAGGAAATTGCACTGCTGATGAATGTAAGATACAATTACCATCTCTTGACTGCAAGTAGTGCAGGACTGACAGTTTAGAAATATTTGTTATCTGCCACCTATTAAGTAATGGAATGCAACATACCTCACCCACACACTTCATAATTCACACGTCTAACTTTAATCCATTCTAAGTAAAGTCTGGTAAGCATTTTTTAACTTCTTTGCATTTCCAGCATCACTATTAATATTCCTATCTAGTATGTAATTTATACCAGTGCCAGGACTTCTTTTGTTCCAAAAATATTAGTTCCCTCATATCGTCCTCTAATTCAGACAGAATCAGGTTTTCCCCCATGCTGATCACTTTCTCCGGATTGCTTAGCTTTGGGGCAGAATGCATAGTTTGCCAATGGCACACCAATCTCATGATGGGACCTGTTCTATCAACAAGCTGATGAATGATGGCACATCAGGCTCATGTGCATACCGAAGTTATCAGACAAGTGTTACAATGCGCTACCTGTGTATGTCCCATGCAATGAACTACAGCAAAAGCTGGGGATTTAAGTTAGTTTACCTCTTTGCAACAGGAATTTATCTAACCTGAAACACATCACCACACAGAATTTTTAGTTTGCACATTATACCATGATAATCTGATTCTGGGCCTGAAACGACATCTAGGGTGGGATTAAGTTTGTAAGTGTGATACTCTAATGCATGCATCCATGTGGAAGTGCCTGAATATGAGAGTGGCATCAAAGCTCTACAAACATCTGGGGCAGCCCACGCATCGACATCCATTTCACGTGCAGTAGCTGAGACAACCCCACAGACATGACACAGGACCTAGGGGATACTCAGCCCTCCTGTACCATTGGTTGGAGGTTGGTGGTTCACTCCAGCCATTCCAAAAGACACCAGGTGCCTCTGTTCAGGCAACCGTGTGTGGGGCACCTCCATTCCACCCTGCCACCAGCAGAGACAAGAACAAGACCAGTCTCACACAACAGAAGATTCTCTATGGATGGATGAAGATGCTTAACACGGGGCCTAACGCAACTTGAAATGTCCTTGTATGTTTTGTCCAGCTTCCCTCTACCAGCCCCAAGGGTTTCCCATACGCCAGACAAATAAGGTTATCCTGGATCCCCTGATTACCCTGAGGCCACGAACAACTGAAGGTAACTGAATCCACCCTGGCATCTGGCCAGGTGATTCACTCTCTAGGATTCACCAACTGAAAAACCCTTTCACTGACCATAGCAGGAGCATAGGCATCTGACTTACAGGTAGACACCTACATTTTGGTCATGGACAGCTAAATTAAATTTTGTTTTGCTTTTGCACTGAATCTCATCTTTCTGATTGCTTCCTCATGGCCTGCAACTGAGGCTTTCTATTTTCTTATATTTATTTTAAAATCTTGCCCTTTCATACTGAGCTAATTGCCAAGGTATGCTAGTCCTCTGAGAAATTATGCTTTTTAACTGTGTAGGCAGGATTTAGAAACTTTGATTGACAGATCTTGTTGGTCTCTCAAAACGCTGCCATTTCACAGTGATGATATGTTTTTTCCTTTGAATAAGACTTCTCATTCCCAATATGCTTTGAAACATTTTAGCTACTTATTTTTACCTTCAAGATTAAAGCAGTGGTAAGGAGTTAACCATTCTACATTGGTACTCAGTCATGCAGTGACACTTAAGAGACTGAGGCGACGTCCTGTGACTTTAAAAATTCAATTCAGTCTTTGTACCATGACAGCTGATGTAGGTTGAAAAGACAATTTCATTGAAGTTTGATCTTCAGTCAATAAGGCCATTTATTTAATGAAGCTTTCTCCCTTATAGCCTTTGACAATTCTTCAGGTGTCAAAATATGATTTTCAGATTATCTCCTATAACAACATAACACACTTGAAGAAGGGCTAAATCTAAGTTCATTTGATCTTATATGAGACATCAATCTCAGATGTTTTGCTAATAACCCATTAGATGGTGCACTTTCTTTTTCTCTTACTTGTCCTCCTTTTTGTGTGCTGTTTGTTCCCATCAGTGAGACAAGAACAAAGAATTGAGTTTTGCACTTGAAATTGAGAGAGGTGTCCTGTGCACTGGGTCTTATTTCCTGCAGGCTTTCATCTCAGTGCCTTGAGACTGCCTTTAACCTTCCCTTCTAAAGCTGTGTCTTCTATATATAACAGAAGATCTTGTTCTAGACACCTCCATTGAACCATGAGAGTGGATATACCAATCAAACAGTGTCTGTTTAGGGGCATTTTGTGTTTGGGTCTACCCTGGCTGAGGGGAATGAATTCCTGAAATGTCAGGATGTGAGACCTTGAATGTAGTATGACAGAAAATCGGCACCATGGGAGAGTAATAATCCCTACTGCAAGCAAGTTTTGTAATCAACTGAAACACACAGCTATACTTGGATCACATGTAATACAGTTATGTATAAAAGGCAGATTGTCACCACTCTAGAAATCTATTATCTTACTGAATTTATTTATTTACTTATTTATTTGTAAAGCAAGGTGTGACATTAACTTTTCATTTACAGGCAGATTACTTGGTCATTTAAAGTTGATTTTGTCACATGTACATGAAAGAAATTCCGGTGTAAGACACTGTGCCTGCAAGATGGCACCATTTTGTAGCTCTGTCTATCTTCTAAACCCTCTCCTCTTGAAAAAATATGCTTTGGCATTGTAACTTCTGTTTTGTTCCTGAAGAAAAATTGAAGCGATTGGAATTGTCTAACCCTGCATCCAACAGAATCAGTAGGACTACTGGTTGACAGACTTTACAATTTTGTGTTCAGATTTCAGTTGTGCAGCTCTGAAATTATACTTTAACTCCACAGCAGTCCCACTGAGTAACTGTGCAGGTAAATCAAAGTTCTGCTGTATGTTACTCTCAGTAACAAAGTGCTCTTCTTTATGATGTATGACTAGAGTGCAAAAGACCATATAGTATATAAAAGGGAAAATAATTATGTCACTCATTGATTTACAAATATAACACCTTCACCTACATCTGTACTCCAGATAGGAAAAAGATGTTAAAAGAAAGAGCTTAACAGAAACAATTTTAATGTGAAGACGCTAATGCTCTCTAATTATGTGCTGAATACGTGAAATAAAAGCTGTTGAGGGCAACTTATAGCGAACGTCACTAACCTTAATACTTATCCAGCAGGTTGCTCTTTTGGAGTCAAATGAAAAAGTCCCTGTTTGTTTATAGGAAAATCATCTTCAGGAAATCATCTTTAATCACACATTTTATCAGCTTTATGGATGGATCTTCCGGAGGTGACACAATTTCACATTTACTCCTTTACATTGTAAGGTGTCTGATTTTAAATGCTTTTCTCATTACTTTGTACGGCAGCTAAAGGAACTAACATCACACCAAGAAAAAAAACTGATCACAATCATGAAATGATTTGTTAAATAGACGTTTGACAGCTCATTCTTAACTTCTTCACAATCTCTGTATCATTAAAAAGTTGTTATAAAAAGTAGCTGCTTAGCCTTTCCTTCTACATTGACAAAAACGGGTATTAATTTGGCTCTACACTTGATTTTTACTTCAAATAGAAAATCTATTTCACAATTAGCAGCACTTCAAAAAACCCTTACCTTTATGATTGCAAACTAGGCGCTACATTCCCCATATAAGTGGATGCTAATTACAAGAACTTTTAACCTCCCAATTACACAAAATCAAAGTTTATAGGCTTGCTGGAGGAAACATTCCCACATGAGAAGACATTGATTAACACACACTCTCTGCCAAGCACTTTTTAATCTTTTATTCATTATTTGCAGGACTCTGGGAAGTCTGACCTTAGAGTTTTTTCTTTACATTACAAGGATAAAAGCAGACTTCTCTGTATTTCTTACAGAACTTGAGAATAATACTCATTTTTTTTCTCATTTGTATCACAGAATTATTTGAGGATGTTAATAAATGAAGGAAATACTGCTTGATAGTGTTGATACACTACAGGTGCCTACAGGTGATCCTTGTCACGCATATTTTTTACAGGTTCAAGGTTAATAATGTGTGGTTCAAATCTCAGAATCATGATTTCATACACCTTACCCAGGCTGCATGGGAGAAGAAAGGGACTATGCCTCCCTGTGTCCTGCATATTCTTCACCTTTACTTCTTCATTGCTGCAAAACTGCTGGCAATTGTTTCTCGTTAGGTTACCCCCTGCTTTGTTTCTACTGTTTGCACTTACTTCTCTCTTCCCATCAACCCAGATCTGCTGCTGTAATGTTTCTCGGGAAACATGAAGTTGTGAAAATGGGTTGATACTATTTCACACCTGTCAGCAGCTTTTAAACAACAGAAAATCAAAACAAACGCTGTTTTTCCAAATGAAAATAAGGTACGTTTCTTCATTTTATCCTTTTACTGCTTGTGCAGCTTCTTCCTCCTCTGTTTGCTCCTTACCTTGAATTTCCTCTTTCTATCTATATCACCTTATATTCAAAACATGAGAAGATAAATGACTCAAACTGTTGGGCTTGTTGTTGATGACTTTGCCAAAATAAACTTTTTTCAGTCCTTTCAGAATATAAATTATTCAAGTCACATTTCAAGGCCTGGTCAAGAGCCAGCAGGATGTTTATAAGAAAGAAGTCAGCTAGATTCTGCCTTCTGAGTAAACTCCAGCAGAAGAGAAATCTGGAAAAGGGTATCACCCGCGGCATCTCCATCATCCTGCATAATATGATTTCCTTACAGCGTTCCCTCCCCGCAGACCTTTGGGTAGAAAATCTTCTCTCTGCAAACTCTTACAGGGGGAAATATTGAAAAAACCCCATCTCTTGCCCCATGATGATATTGTGTGAATCATTGTAGAGTCATAAGTGATCTCAGACATAAGCAGTTTGTCACAGTCTTGATATGTTACAATGTTTTGAAGCTATTCTTGGGCTTCATCATGTTACTGAGGTGTTTTATTATAAACTGTTTCTTTTTATAACTTCTACTTCAGTTCTGGTCTGTATCATGATCAGGGACACATGGTGCCAGGCTCTAACCTGAAGGAATTTACAGTATATGCTGCGTATTTCAGTTGTAAATTCTGCCCAGCACCTTCAGTCACCACACTGACACATGGCTGTTTTCACCAGAGCTGTGCTCAGATTTCTTTGCAAAAAACCCCTTTGAACAGAGCAGAGAGATGTGACAAGCCACAGCATCTTATGTACAAACAGCTGATCCTGTTGAATAGAATGAAACCTGTATACTGTGCTCTCATTTCTTTGGGTTTTCTAAGGCAGATCTACAGTGTTAGAAATTGTACAGATTTAGCATCAAGAAAAAAACCTCAAAACTTGGTTTTCCCATTGGTTCCCAGAACTGTTGAATGACTAGCTTTTCCCTTCCTGTACTGGTGACAATAATGTGTAAAAATCTGCCAAACATTTTCAGGAAAATCCCTCAGTTATTGAAAGAATGAGAGGGACCCTCTGCAGGGGAGCGAGCCACCAGCTCTCCCAGGTATCCCAAGGTAAAAAAGCAACACAGTGCTTCCCAGAGAGAGGGGAGTGCTATGAGGGTGCCTTGCAGTAACTTTGGACAATCTAAATTGCTGTTGCTGAATAAATCACTCTGAGACTTTTTCTTCTGACTGACAGCAGCAAAAAACACTGAGGACTATTGTCTAGGATCTCTCTTGACAAACAGCAAAACCAGCCCAGAGCTGTCCCATCTCTCAGTATCTGAGAGAACGAAACACATTATCTCTGGGCACCCTCAGCAGGCAAAGTCCCTCCACTCAGAAGCATGCAAAGTTTTCTTCAAAGCAAGTGAAAGACAGCACAACAAGTAACTAAGGAAAATATGGCAGAACATTCTGTCAGCTGAAGAGCTGACTCAGGATCTAAGGATCCTCTTCCTTGGTCCAGTGTGGAAATACCACTTGTGAAATACTTCTGTAATTCAGATTTGAGAAATTGGAGGCCATCTAGCTCCTCTTCAGTGAGTTGTATCTTCCTCAACACCTCTGAGAGCACAGGTGAGGTCTGATCTTTGCCAAAGAATAAAAACTCTTCTTTCAGTCCTTCTGGAAATCTGCCATGCCTCTGAAATACAAGGGTGACTACAGACGTTCTGAGTACAGAGCCTAAGATGAAAAACCTCTGCACAGTTCTTTCCCCTTTTGATCATATGAGGAAGTACCACAGTACTTGCGAAGTGAACATTTAATTTGCGTTGTAATCAAAAATGCCAGTAATTAACTCACTGGCTAATATGTTATAAGCTTAGCTCAAACTAATGAATGCAAGATGACTCTTGTCCTCACTAAATGATTTGCTGGTCTTTGATACAATTCTTACACAGAATCTGAATCCTTTTACACATATGCAATTGTATTAAAATTCTTTAAAGGACAAAAATGAAATGTTACATGCACAGATATTTCCTCTTTTCATAAGCCCGAAGGTTTTTTTTGCTACAAGCTGACCTTTTAAGTCATATCTTTTACTGAATATTATGGATCCTCTTTTCTTATTCCAGTGGAAAATTCTGAATGGCTTTGAAAACACAGAAAGACAAATCAGTCACTGCAAACAACACAGAATTTGGCTCCTGATATTAAACAGTACAAATAGATAAAATACGAGCTTTAGAGGTGTAAGTAGGCCAGTGATTTTCAGGGAGAGGAAGGGGCAGGATGTGCTGAACTTTTTGGAAGAGGCTATTGCTCCCACTTTCACAGGATGATATTTCCTGGAGTGTTTACATCCTCATTTTTACTGTTCCCCCACCAGACAAATTTTAAAATGGGACAAATAGTTTGAGCTGCATCAGCAATCTCCCTTACCCTTAAAGCCATGAAGGATCCAAAGGAGGATTTGAATGGCTTCTACCACCATTATCCTTGACAATGAATGGAGTCACCTGTGCTTCAGATCATCTCAGGAAACTTACAGAACAATTGCAATAGAGCATTGCATCCCATTGCAACAGCCAGCTATACGGAATTTTCTCTTCAAATGCCAATTGCTCATCTTACAAGTTAATTAACAAAGAGGAGCTTGCTCGCCCTAAATTTGTTCTCTTCTTTGTGTAAGTGACCTTAGAGGGCTGCATAACCCGATACAACGCTGTGATTCACTGCAATGCTCTACCATATTTAGTCTTATTAGCAGCTATTTGAGAAATGCTGCTGCTCACTCTGGAGAGACATCATTTATAGAGCTATATAAAGGTCTCTACGTTTTTCCCTCATAACAAGAATTGCTGCAGCATTGTTATCTGTAATGCAATCCAGAGTAGGAAACACTCATTGATTTTTGAAGAGGTCTTTTCAGTATGGTGGCCTCTTCCATGTTTTCATTTTAAGTATAATTATAGCACAAAATACTAGGATGGGAGGTGTATGCTGTAAGGGAGAAATCAAATCATCTTCCCAGGTTTTTAAACATTAACAATCAACATACACAAGAACCAGTTCATTTCTTCACAGAGTTTCAATACCCATCACGCTTACATCAATTGCAAGGACAGCATTCTGGAAAGCAGAGTGAGGGCTGCATTTCCAGCCGTAATTTCCATGTCTTCTAGCAGAGAAGAACAAGTAGAAAATAGATCCACACTGCATTAACATTTTAAAATTAAAATCAAGGAACAAATCCCTCGTCTGTCCTCCTGCACTGTGGTATGACTGTCACTTTCTGGATTTTTGAAAGAGCTACCCCCGGTCTTGTCAGTACAAGTGACAGAGGAAAAGCAAGCTTGGTTCTAATGTTAGCCTATTTATCAGAAAAGTCTTAATTTCTGCTGCTTTCACCCATGTATTTTATCAGTCCTCACAAAATCTGTGAGAATTAAATTAATCAGTCTTGACACTGTACCAGTTTTAAGAAGAAATTATTTTTATTGGAAAATGTAATTCTTTCATCCCAGTGATTTTTTTTTTTTTTTTTTTACCCCTACCTTTTCCCTGGAATTGGGGATTGCCAGTTTCCTACCCCTCCAAAGCAAACCTCAGACAACCTCTGCAGACTTCCTCAGAAACAGCATCATTTTCAATACGGGAAACATTAGGAAATCCTGAGGACAGCAAATTTCATATAAGGCAAAAAACTCCCACGAACATCTACTGCCAAAAGTAATATTTGAGGTTGTTAAACCACTTCCCAAGGAGAAATCAACAACTTTGAACATTTGGGACTATTTTCTTTATAACTTCTCCTTCTCTTGAATAAAATGAAAAAAGAAAGTGTATAAACTGGAGAGGTATCTCTACTAGATGCTTTGAAAATGAAATTTTTTGATTCTGTATGATCAAGTTATACCTCCTCTTCTGCTATATGTAATGTACATAAAACCTCAAAGCCACAGCAATTGCTTGGTAGTTTTTATGAAACTTTAAAACTGCAATATTTATATTTTACAATTCTTATTGTAACTTTGTAGTGGATTATTTGTATTGCTTCCAGTGTCACAGGTGTTTTTCTCAGCCGTGTGGAATAAAACCAAGGAAGCAAAATGAAAGGAGCTGGGGCATTTTGGTGATAAAAACAGGCTGATCAATTGCTAACCATTTCATGTCAGGATGAACTTGCAGTAAAAGATTATAGGAATTCTAGAGTAAAGATCTTGACAGTATATTCTGTATCGTGAAAATCAATGATAACACTGTATGATAGGATAGAGAAATGTCAAATGCTGCTGAAGGGCACACATACAAATGTATCTTGGTTCTTAAAACTCTCTATCTTTAAGGTGGATTTTGTTTCAAGAAATTAGATTTGTCCAAATCAGCAAGGCAACAAGGTTGTCACCAAGCTAAGAACACTGCACTGCAGCTATCACATATAAGATGTTGCCATGCATTTCCACCCATCAGATAACCACCAAATTTCATCTTCATCGTGTCATGAGCTTCCTGCAGTCAACGATAATGGTATAGTAGTGAGTATAGATGAGTCAGGCTCAGGGACTGTAGATAAGATAAACAGTATGGAGCAATGCTCAATCACCATCTTTTGTCAAAGACTTCTATGAAATAATTTGCATCTGCCATTACAGCTGCCGTTACCTCTTGGACCCTACTAGCTCCTACCATCCGTGAACATGCTGTTTCTGTTCAGAGATCTTGCACTGCCTGTCTGCAAGGGAAAAGTCAACATCACAGGTCCAGAACAAATGGGAAGCTTGGACTGGACATTAAGAAATACATTATTACCAGGAAAGTAATGCATCACTAGAACATCTCCCTGAAGCAGCTGTGTGATCACTACCCTTGGAGGTTTCCAGAATGAGGCCCAAATTGTTAATTTTACATTGGTGGCCTGTAGGCCATGTTCTGAATGGAACTGTGGGCTGTACGACCTCCAGAGGTCTCTTTCGATATTTCTATATATTATTCTGTGAAATGTGTGTTCAGCACCTTATAAGTAGATAACACTTCCTCTTTCCACTT
Source organism: Penelope pileata (assembly GCA_013396635.1). Classification (NCBI taxonomy): domain Eukaryota; kingdom Metazoa; phylum Chordata; class Aves; order Galliformes; family Cracidae; genus Penelope; species Penelope pileata. The sequence goes on along the minus strand of WBMW01003703.1, from coordinate 278,163 downwards.
TTTTTTTTTTTTTTTAATGGAATAGGAGATACTTATCACTTACTGTCCATCAAAACCTCACAATACTGGGCTAATATTTTCAAAGAACAGTGACTTCATTAGATTGTTGTGTCCTTTGAGATTTCAGTGATGATCTTTGCCTAATGCTGGGGTGTCTTTACTTCAGTAAGGATGTACAACCACTCTCTCCTTGCTGAAGGTCTGCTTGTTTAGCACAGATGTCTGTGGAATGTCATTGTTTATTTAGCCCCTTCTCACCATGCTTTAGGCTTGCACATGGAGCTGAGCAATCTGTGAAGAGAATGAAAAATAAAACAGCTTTGAGGGCTGTAAAAAGAAGGTAAGCTGGAAGAGTACATGTTTCAGCTGTGCTGAAACAGTGGTTATCAATGTCTTTTTGTCACACCGAAAGCATGTCATCCTGCAGAAACTTGCCCTAACCCATGGATTATGTATGTTTAATGGATTGTTATTGAACTGAAAGTGCATATAAATCTGAAGCAGAAAAGTGAGTAAGCACTCTGGAGAACAGGTTCAAATTTCATGTTAATCCTGACAAACTGAAAAAATAGTCCGAAGTATGCAAGGTAGAATTCAGTGAAAGGGAGTGCAAAGTGGTCCATTAAGGAAGAAACTGAGTGAGGGTGAAGTGGGGAATGGTGTTGCAGGTAGTAGTACTACAGAATGTAATAACTCAGAAAGAAAGAGTCAACTGTGAGACCCTGCCAGGTAAAAAGATGACTCTAGATGCTTATTAACACAAGAGTTACACACAAGACACAGGAAGTAATTATTCTGCTCTATTTGGTATTGAGACTGCCACAACTGGAAGTGGGTCCCATTGTGGTCCTTATGCAATGAGGAAATATAAAATTATTGGAGCTTACAAGAGAGATAAGAGGCAAAGAAAATGTAATTTAAGAGGAAAGAACTGGGTTTGTTGTAGGTGTCTTCAATTATGCAAAAGACTGCTGTAGGGATGGTGATGATTCACTGTACTCTTTGCTATGTCTCCAACAAACCACTACTGGAAAAGATTTAAGAAGATCTGATTCCTCTCCATTGCAGATGGATGAGCTTCACGATCTCTTTAGATGTCCCTCCTCTACCTTCCTGATGTACAATGTGTCAGACGTGACCGCACTATGTTCTAAGTAGTTATATTGCTAATCTCTGAAATCTCAAAGCCATTTTTAGGGGTAATTGTGTGAGAACAGTGTGAATGAAGCAATTAAAACTGAGAGCCAGAGGGCAAAGAAATATTGCCAGAAAGCTCTGCTTAGATCGATTCTACTGGCTCTATTTAAATCTTTCTTCATTTGACACCTCACGCCAACATCCTGCATCAGCCCCAGGACACATTGTGTATCTCTGAGAGCTGCTTAATTCAGACAGCCTAACTCCCTTACACTCACATACGGAATGTATACTTCCCACTAGTCCTCTGACATCCCTCTTGCTGAATTCTTTTGGACATCCTAAAGCAGTCTCAGAAAAAGTGGATGTTGTTTTCAGAAGGTTTACTCTTCACTGGATGAACTTAAACGTCCTGGCAATGTGGTTTCCATCAAGTCTGAAAGCATACAGATACACATACATCTTATTGTTCCACTTCATCAGCAATGAGTTATCATCTTGGAATTAGCACAGAGAGAGGGAAATCTCTGGAAATAAAGCTCTGTACAGTAAAAGTGTAATCTACAAGAAAGACATTGAGGCCCCGGAGTGCGTCCAGAGAAAGGCAACAAAGCTGTGAAGGGTTTGGAGCACAAGTCCTATGAGGAACAGCTGAGGGAATTGTGATTGTTCAGTCTGGAGAAGAGGAGGCTCGGAGGAGACCTTATCACTCTCTACAGCTGCCTGAAAGGAGATTGTGACAAGATGCAGGTCAATCTCTTCTCTCAGGTGAATATTGATAGGATGAGAGATAATGGCCTTACATTGTGCCAGGAGAGGTTAAAGTTGGATATTAGGAAAAATCTCTTCTCAGAAAGAGTGGTAATGCACTGGAACAGACTGCCCAGGGAAGTGGTGGAGTCACCATCCCTGGAGGTGTTTGAGAAATGCAATGATGTGGCACTGAGGCCCATGGTTAGTGGGTGCAGTGGTGATGCACTGATGATTGGACTAGATGACCTTAGTGCTCTTTTCCAACCATAATGATTCCCCGGTCCTACTATTCTAAACACTTGCACAGGCTTCATTGCTGTGGTATTTCAGTATGACAGATCTTTTACTATGTTTTATACTCTCTGCACCTGTCTTTCAACTGCTCCACCCCATGAGGAAGAGAAGCATTGTATCTTACAGACTGGAATTTGGGTTGGTAAGTTAAGCAGTGTACATGACTCAAAAAATGATTGTGAGTGTCCCTAATTGCAATGCTCTCCTAGGGTGCACTACCCCACCAGATCCCACTGGAGGTGAATATTACTTCCATTGCTCTGTGAAATTCTGTCCTAATGTAAAATTTCTTTCTTGACCTGCTTTGTACTTACATGGGACATTCTTTGGGAGTGATGATACCGACAACAAATAATGAAACAAAAAATGTTCCCAAGCTTTCTTTTGTTTTCTTTTTTCAGATTTATTTGACTACATATTTTTAGTACTCAAAAGCAATCATTCAATTCCAGAACCCTTGTGCTGGCTGTTTATTTTCTTATCTCATTTTCTTATTACAAAGCCAATATTCCTTAATACAAAGTGAAGTTTCCCAGTGAAATGCTCTCAGCAGAAAAACACAAAGCCAAATGCATTTTTTCCTTTTTCAGGTAAGCTTTAGTCATCACAGCTTTGCTGATTGCCTGGCAGTTTTTCACCCTCATGAATAGTGCTGTTTTTTATTTTGGCTATTTATCTTGTGGATCGTCCTTTAGAGCATAGACATTCCACAAGTATCAATGGCTAGGGTCCTTGGCACTTACTTTTGCTTTTGGTAATGGCTAATCTTGTCCAGCATATGAAAGGAGGCAAACTTTACTACCTCTTCTTCTTCAGGGTGGGCACCTCAGAAGACTACTGGGTCCTGCTGTCTTTGTAGAGCTTGGCTTGGGTTGCCTCAATGCAGGTCTGCAGCATTTACTGCCACATCAAGAAATCTTGTAATTTTGGCCTTTCTTACCATTTTTTCTAATGTACAACAGAAAATTTCGATTTTCAGTACCAAAAGGAGAAAGACATCGTGAGATCTTGGACTACAACTTGGCTGCTGTACCTAGCAGTGGATGCAACTCTCCCGACAAATGCTGATAGTTAACAATATAATGCTTTGTAGTCACTACAGAAGAACTGGTTCCCATGGTAGGATTTGAGGGGAAAAAATAGAAGAAATTCAGTTTGAGGAAAGGTGAAAATTTGTATGAAAAGGCAAGAGGCTCTGAGGAAAAAGATCCAGATACCGTAGCTTCAAAACAAGCAGCAGCACAGGAGAGAAAACTGAGGCAAACATGAGAGACAGGAGAAAGTAGTTATCAAGGAGTAGGTGTTCAAAGACATGTGAATGGGAAGAGTAAGGAGCTCCAGGTTGAAGTACCAGAAAGTAGGATGCGCTATGGCAGACCAAAGGCAGGCGTAGCATCACTGGGGTGCACGGAGAAAATGGTCTCCGTCCGTCCTCCTCCCCTTGTTTTATCCTCACCCTTGTATGGGAGCACAGCAGAAAAGCCTGATCCACTACACCATTGTGCATTCTATTGCACACGGCAATACTGTTCAATTATTGGAAAGCCCTGCCCTGGATCACTACATTTAGCTGATGTGGAGATTTTTATCATCAGTGCAGGGCATGACACGCTGAGAACTTGTATATCTGTAGAGCTGATGTCAAATAGCTGATTTTGTTACAGTTAAGTACATATTGTTCCATCAATAGAAAGCAGCTTTTCCTCCTGCCCACCTTGTTTTCTCCCCTGACTGTAGTGATATATCTGCACACACTCTAGTTCATTAAATTGTGTGAGGGTTTTGGTATTGTTGGGCAAATAGACTATTACAATTGAGTATTTGTGCCTGCTTGTTCAAAACCACTGTCTAACCAACACAGCAAAGTAAGGACCAGTGAAAACAGAAGAAATTTTTAAAAGACTTTGATTCTCAAGTTCTTCAGTCTGTAGAAGAATACACACAATGCTTTAATATGTGCACACCTTTTTTCATTTACTCATTCATGCACATTAGTCACAGCCCTGTCTGTCAGGAGATATCCCAAGTTTTCCTCTCTCTAAGCACAGTGTGGCTAATCCCAGTGTGCTAACAAGGTGAACCAGAAATGTTGTAATCTTAGCATTCAGAAATCCTCTCTTCTTACCATCAGACAGGTAGCAATATACTTTTCAAGCAGATAAATCTTTAACCACGTGCTCATCTTCCTTCCTACCTTACCCACTGATCTCATGCACAACCTAAGCACCTCCTATAGTCCAAGTTAGACCAGGCAGAATGATATTTCCTCATGCTTTAAATGAGTTCTCCTGGTATGGCTCATAATAAGGAAAAATACACCAAGTTGCATTGATTGAGAGCCTTCAGGTGCTCTTTATTCAAATTATGTCACCAAAATGAATGAAAAGTTGGTCTGATTTCTCCTAGCTTCAACTGGCTTCAATTCATCGCCAAATAGCGATAAATCATTGGCAGAAATTGGTTTAAGTATTAATGTATCTGGAGGGCAAAACTGTTTTGCAGTGCTGTCATACTGTAATTTGTGGGGGGAAGGGTGAATGAGCATGTCTGTCACAGGAGAGCACTTGTGACTCTTCATCTTGATCTATAAGGTCCTGTCCCCTCATCCTCTTTCATGTGACACAGGTCTTGGTGCTGACAGCATATGATCTGGCAGGGAAAAACTTCAGATCTCTTTCTCTCCAAATTTGGTCTTCCTACGCAGCCACCGAGAGATAGTAGTTGGGGCACCAAAGAACAAAATAGAGATTTGAATGTAGAACCTACTTCCTTTCAGTCCTGCGTTGTCAGGGGCCACAGCTATGCAGCATGGGGAAAGAATGGCTTAACCAGTCTCTTGGGCTTAGGTTTGGGAGTAGGTGCCTATGCTTGTTGTCATCACTGCAGTCACAGTTCACAGTGTGGTCACAAAATTGTTGTTTCTCTAAGGCAAATGCAAATGTCCTCATGTAAACCATTTAATGTGAAATAATGTGCTCAAGTTTTACTCTATGCACAGGGGAAGTCGGCAAGGGAAGATCAGCAAAGAAAAAAAGTTAGAGGAGCCCATATTGAAATGCACATACATTTGCAAGAAATTCAGGTGAATGACTTATTTTATGGACAAATTATGTAACTATCTAAATTCTCACTTGGACAGAGATTTCACTCGTATACCTAAGCCCTGCTATTTAGCATTTGCATATGTATTTGTATTTAGAGGTAGCCATACCACTGTGATAGGGAATATAAATGATGTTTTCAATTCTTACAGCTTCCAATTTCACTCAAATTGCACTTAGCTGCCTGTTCACGTCTCACTAGACATAAATTTTGCTGGCAGGAATGCACACAGCTTTAAATTGTGTGATGTAAATTTTATTTCTGGTTCTTTTTATTCCTTGATTTAAAAAAATAAAACAACATCTCACGGAGTGATCATTAAACGTATATCCACACTGATTACTAGGGTCAGCCGTCTGCGGGGACTCTCAGGTACATATCAAACCCTGTACCCCCATTACAGCTATCTATACAGTACTCTGATCAAAGTAGAGTTTTAACAAGGCTTATCTACAGATGCCTTTTCTTCTGGACATGACAGGAACCAAGAGGAGATTGGAAAGGTGACATTGGCAGTCTCTCTGCGCTGAATCCTACCACAGACAGGCAAGTCCAACACAGCTGCAAGAGGATGTCATGCGACTCAAGGATGGCTTGCAATCCAGCCCTGAGACTGGTCTGGATAGCTACTGATGATTAATGAACGCAAATCTCAAAGTCTGATCCTATTCTAACCCCAGGAAGGAAGAGGATCTCTCCTTCCCTGGTTGGAATAGGGCTGTTGGTCAGATGAAGATGTGTAGCCCTGTTTTGTGGGCACACAAGATACATAAACTTCTGCCCAAGCAAGAAGTTCCCCTTCCAGTTCTTGTGGAGAGTGAATATCCACTAACAGGAGAAAATAATCGATGGGAGGAGAGCACAGGGGGGAGCCAATCCTCAAAATGTCTCTTATTTTTCCCTCACTGAATGATATTGGGCATTTCCTACAACTGGGACATTGGACATATACTGCAGCTTTTATACTGTAGTGGCTGTTCTGAGGATGATCTGTATCATTACTGTTCCTTCAGTAATGGAGCCTTAATCTCTCCATTAAACCCAAGCCCTCAGATTTCTGGCCTATAAGTAAGATTGCTACAAGCTTAGGAACTGGCATTCATGGAGAAGGCTAGTCCCTAGAACTGCGTTGTAAAAATAGACATGTTCCTCAGCTCTGGCAGTAATAACTCAAGAAACTATTAAGGTTTATTTACTACTGCTGAATCCTTCTGAGAAAATTAGGTTATCAGTTCATACAGATTAATTCATCATTTTGCTTCAACCTAGACTTGCCAGATTGTATTACATTCCTATATACTTCCATCAACGAATATTTGCAAGAGGAAAGTACCAAAGCTAACACAGAAACAATATCTTCAACCCAATGTACCTTAGTACTGTTGTGCCTCATAAATGGACTCTTGATTAAAACCGAGCAGACAGACAAACCAAGCACGACTTGTGCTGCAATGTAGTGCACAGACATGAAAACAAGAAGTGTATTCACTGGAGTGTAATTGTTACTCACCTTAATATTCAACCCAAATTCCTTGTGCTTGTCTTGTTAGGTAAATTAAATTTTAAACAATTTATAATATAATGGAAAAATCAATAAACTAAGGCTTTTGTTTGTTTGTTTGTTTGTTTTTAATTCAACTGATCTTGCATTCGGGGAAAAAAAAAAAAAAACGAAGCAAGGATTTAAAGAATACCACAGTGCTGAATCACACCAGCTTTGGACATGACCACAGAGAGTAAATTACAATTTGGTAAAGTATCTTTCTGGAATTGCCTTTTTAACTGTTTAATTCCAAACTAGTGTTTTATACGACCAGCAGTGTTGGTCTCCAGGTGGAGAGGCCAAGTCACAGACAAGTGAGATTTGGTCTTTCAAAGGGGAATTGCTTGACTTTTCAAGGGAACAGTGTTCTAACTTTCTACAAGTGCAGATAGGACACCAGCTTGAGGAGCCTGCACAGACACGGAGCTGGACCACTGGTACTGTCAGGAGCTCCAACCCACTTACTGTCTTGGAGACTGTTGGCAGATGTATCCCGCCCTTGAAAAGGATGTGCAAGTGTATAAATGGGAAATTCTATCAGATTCCTTAGATCCTCCTAGAAATTTTGCGCAGGCATTAGATAAGATTGGCTGCAAGCATTGAGTTACCTGGTTGTGTGCATCTTCTTTGGTACCTCTGCAACTACATATCAACATACGGAGCAGAAAACATTAATCATGCACACAGACTACTGAGTGTGGCTGAGTTTACTGAAGACTGTCACAGCAACAAGTTGGAAGTCACATGGAAAATTTGCTCCCAGATTCTCTCCAAACAACTAGAAAAAAGAACTAGACAAAAGATTCTTAGAAGGCTTGGGTCCATTTGTGTTTTGGATATCTCCAAGGACAGAGACTTTTATAGCTTCTCTGGGTTAACTTGCTATTGTGTTCATTTGCCCTCACAATCACAACAATTCTGTATTTCAGCTCATGTCCGTTGCCTTTTGTCTATTCACTGGATACCACTGAGAAGTGTCTGGCTCTGTTTCCTTTGTTCCCTCCTTTCAGGTATTTATAGACATAGATAAGATACCCCTCTTCTCCAGGCGAAAAGATCCTGAAAAGTCCCAGCTCTCAGCCTGTCCTTAAATATCAAATGCTTCCGTGAGTCCTCTGCTGGACTTTCTTCATGTTCCTCTTGCACTGGAGAGCCCAGCACTGGATCCAGTACTGCAGGTGTGTCTCACAAATGCTGAACGGAACTAGTCTAAGATCACATATCTTAAAACTCAGGTTCGTCATAACATTTCTGCAGTTCACAAAAATAGGAAATATTGTAATAAACATCTAAAACCCCATATATAATTATATATGATTAAACTTATAATTGCAACACTATCTTTGGAATATATTTTGAGCTTACTTTTATCAAAGGAAGGAAATCTTATACTGAACATAATGATATTAACATGAAACTAAAGGGTCAGCTTTGCACTGCATTCCTTTTTGCATAAAGAGAAATTAAAATATAAATTCACTTAAAATTTAGTAAAGAAAAAAGTGACTACTAGAGAAGGAAAGTAAAGAAAAAAAGAAGCTAAATTTCTACATGATTTCCTAAATGTTGCTATATCTCTACATCACGTTTGTCTGAATCATGGTCAATCAATTTCACAGCAGATGGTCCTTGACAATTTACATCCTGTTACCAACAGCATCTCCAAAAACATTCCATCCTTTTTATTCTGCAAAATCTACCATGCAGAGATAGTTAATCCTAGATTCTCACATATCTTCTCTTCTTTTGACATAAATAATATTTTTGAGACCACAATGCAGAAGTATACTACAGAAGTTCATGATCCTTCTGTGCTATGGAACAAACTAAATCCAGTAAATGGCCACGATCTACTGAAAGTAACACCATGAATTGCAGGAAACTGCAGAGGGAACTAGTGCCAATGGGGTTCTTTTTTAACCAGTAGATCAATGTCATAGTGCTTGATTTTGATCAAAGGACAAGAAGATACATCAGATTTCACTGGTTTTCACCAGGTCAGAAGAGAAGAGAGCTCAGATTAGTGGCCGGATAAAGGAGGTACACTTTGTAGCACTATAAACTGCAGGAGACACAGACTGGTCTCCACTTCAGCACTGTTAGTTTTCCTGAGCAAGGATGTGAGCTGTATAGTAGCAGACAGCTCACATCTTCCAGCAACGCAGTCTACTGGTGTGGCTGAGGTAGGCTCAGGCATTTTCCCAGGTAGCTTCCCATGAAGGATAGGTCAATGTGATCCTTCCAAAATTATACATCATCAGCTTGCAACAGAACACAGATGGGTAGAGATCAATCACTTAAATGCGGGATTCCTGTGCAATGCTCGGAATTTCTCTAGTCAGGAGCTTTGTCTTACGGAGTTCTGCCATTCATTTTAATTCTAAGATAAAAGAACAGCCAGACAAAAATGATCGTGTGGAATGGATATAATAGGGTTGATTAAATTACTGTGGTGTTCTGGAAAGAAGATACTGACCATATCTTTGAAATATTACGAGACATTATAGCACAGTCTTAATACTGAAAATGCTTTCGTACATAATTGCTCAGAAAAGGGCATTCAAAGGTAAATGAAGTCTGCCATAGACAAGGCTACCCATTGTTCGAGATCTACTGACATTCATATCCTCTAAGTAAACAAAATGAGAAGCTATTAAGCCTTCAATTAAGTCCTAACAGATGTATTTTAATTTTGTGGAAGAAATACCATGGAAGATGAAATGATGAAATGCTAATAGAAACAGTGGATAAAGAAAAATGATTCAATAGTGAGTATTATGAAATTACATATGGTTCAGTAAATAGTAATATGTCATATATGAGAAAGGAGAGATAGTCAGATGTTTCCTAAAAGGACAGGCTATTGCTGTCCTCTCCAGCTAAGGAGAGAAAAAGGGCATAGGACACAAATGCCTATGTGTATTTTGAATTATTTTTTTCTGACACCTTTTTATGTGAGGTATATTTAATTCATTGTACAAGAATCTTAGAAAGTCTATGAAGAAAAAAGGGGCTGAAATAAGGTCGTTTTTGAAAATAAATGCAGATTAGATATTTAATTACTTTCTGATTCCTTTTCAACTAATCTGACTGGAATATTATTGGCTGTTGATGACAGTAAATGCAGTCTTATGACCAAAATATGACTTATGGGTATTCAAAAACAGACATTACAGAAAGCTAGAAGTCATGTAATCTGAAATGCTAGAAACCAGTGGTATTCTAAAAGGAAGAGATGAACAATGCGGAAACAAACTCTGCTAGAGACAGATTATGATCTATGACACATTTTGTGGGGGTTATTTATCTATTTTTGAAAAGATATTAATGCGAAAACACGTGTTTTAAATAAATCCCTGTATGTCATCACAGTCAGTCACAACAGTGATAGCTGAATTAGATACGTAGCTCTTCCACAGCTCTGAAATCAGTATTACCCCAAAGTCACTCACTAATGTATTTCCAGTCTATCTGGCCATGGAATTAGTTTGTGATGCATTCCTTGGCTTTCCTCTACTAGTCCATCACACTGTGTCAAAGCTACACTTTCCAGCAACATCCTGACTCCCTGAGGAGTTCAGGGAGAAACATCTCTTAGAATGCATCTAAATTAAAGTATCTAAAACCAAGAGTATTTACTTATTTTTTGTGAGAAATATCCATAATTGAATTTTCAACAAGAATAACATCTGTGCAAGAACAACAACAACATCCCAAAGGATGTTTCTGAACAGAGAATTCAGCAACTTTCTCTAATAGAAACTATTCAAAATGAAACAGTCAAATATGAGTGAAGTCAGAAAAAACAGTCCAACTAATTGTCCTGCCAGAGGAGAAATTAAGTTATTCATTAGCTAGACATGAAAAGAGAAAGATACTTGTACATATTATTCTTAGACTAAAGTAAGTCCCCATCTGTGTACACTGAAATCAAACTGACCTAACTTGGAGCAATAGTGATGATTTTGCCGGTATTTCTTTGTCAGATGCACATTCAGCAAACAGCTGTGCCCATGGCATGTGAGACTGCTTATGATCTTTCCTCCAGCTGTTCATAACTCTTCTCCTGCTGTTTCACATCTGTCAACAAAACTGTTCCATATCTGTCATCAGATCTGACAAAGGCACGTGTAAGATAGTGATGGGACAGAGAAGAAGTTGAGGGGGCAGGTACAGACTTCGGTGGACACAACTCTAACAGAAGGAGATGTCTGTCCAGCATGTCTTGCCTGTCCTTTGTTGACAAGCTGTGGGCTTCATCCTTTTACAAATATGGCAGATCTTTACCAAGAGAGAAAGGAAAGAGGATGAAATGTGTCACTTTATTGAGAACTGAACCTAACAGTCAGCGTAGCTATCCAGCCTTCTCTTCTCCATGAAAATAACACACCTACCAGAGGGGCCAGCAGCCAGGATCTTTGTTTTGCAGAATATCTTGGGACTTCAGGTAGATGTCTTGCAGAAAAATCAAAGAACTGTATTTTTTTGATAGCTGCAAGAAATGGACACACTGACATATTTAAGTTTTGCTATGGTTTCTGTCTTGTCAAAACATTTCCTAGGCCCTCAATCAGCATTGAAGACAGCAGTCCAAAGAGACTGAGGCTGAAGCAGTTTCAGCAATGAGGTAGGGGAGTCCCAGGCCAACAAGCTGGGGTAAGTGGAAGCCCTTATGTTTCCATCTCCTTGGGATGTGTTGCTCCCAAATTGTGGGCCATCTTGACTGAAGTGGGGAGATACACCCATGCATCTCATGTTAATTTGTTGTGGTTCACACCCCAGGGGAAGTCTTCTGATCGAGCATTGATATTTGTTCTGTAGACGATCACTACAGAGCAGCTTCCCCTTTCATAATTCAGAGAGAAATAGCATTGCCATGGTGTAATTAATCTCGTCTTAGCGTACAAGGACATACTGTAAGATGTATTGTGCCCTAAAAGTGCCTGTTTCTAGTGACTTGAAGGAGAACCTGGAGTTTTTAGGCATTTTACAAATGTGAAATGAAACATCCAACTCATCTAACTGAGAATAAAACTACACGTGGGACAAACCTATTGTGGTACTAACCCATAATGAAGTAAAGATTTTTTTTTCCCAAAATGAGGCTAAAAGCTTACTTCACCACCCTTCCCAACCACTAGGCTCCAGAGAAGTTATTTCCTTGTTTCCTCTGTGGCCCAGAGAGCTGAAACTCTTCTGCTATGTGGCACAGATTCTGAGACATGAATACAGAACCCAGATTTTCCTTCTACTTAGAAGTACTCTTTTTACATCCTCATTCCATATATGATGTTGCATTGCAATATCCAGGAGGCCCTTAAAAAAAATGACCACAGGGCCATTTGCAAGTGATGTGGTAGCGCCCACACGAGAAAGGCTAACGTATCCCACTCTAGCAAGATTCTTGCTGCTTTATAAAGCTGATCTAATTCATCCCCACAGTTTGCAGGAAAACTTCCAAAATTCAGCAAGGAGAAAGTCCTCAGGCTAAATAAATACTTTGTCCCATCAAATTCTGTTTAACTTTGGCTGAGTTCTAAACTGTTGAAAATCGTAAGCTCCTGACTAAAGTTTGAAATCCTCAGAAAAAAGACACTATTGTCAAAGTGCCAAAATAAGTTAAAAAATAGGAAAGAGCACTGACTTATTGCTTTATTACACTGCCAAGCAACACTAGTGAGCTCTGGAAGATCCTAGGAAATGGGAGACTGAGCCAGGTCTTAGTGATCTGGCCATGCTGTAGGTAGTCCCATCAGGTCCTACCACATAAAGCAGAATCTAGTCAATCCTATGGGGTCAGAATTACGGCTGCGCTTATCTGATCTCTAAAGATATGATATTAGACTCCATTCGTCCATTTCCTCTCTAGGATGACAGTCCTCTCTGACCAACTGCTGGTACAGCACTGGGAGCAGTGGACCACTGGGCCAGCAAGACTGAAAGATCCACGTGATAACCTGCTCCTGAAGAGATGACGACTAAGGTCATAAAGACAAAGATGTTTTTCAAGCTTTTTCGCTTTTTCTTTAAAAAAAAAAGTTAAATTTATAACCACCCGAGCTATCTTGGTTTTCTGATTAATTCTCCATATCCATCATGATACTGTCTACTTGTAATCCTGTGTTTTTTTTTTTTCCCCTGTTGTGATCCAATTCATCCCACACAGTGTAATGATATTCTTTGCAGAGAGGAGAGCATGATCATTATATGTGCAGCCACGATATGACTTGTTCTTTTTTGTGCCCTTGAACGCTGATCACGTTTTTGTCCACATACAACATAGATGAAATGTTGGTAAGATGATGTGGATTTGATAAACAATTCTTCTTTACTTCCTGAACTTTCTTCTAACTTTCTCTTACTGATAGTGCCACAGAGTAGTTTTGCTTAATTTAATTCTGTTTACAAACCTTTTTACGGCCAGAAAATGCATTGCCATTTAATCAGTGCCCCTATTATTACTACATTTTCCTATCTACTAGCCGATATAAAATTGTTGCAGCTATCTTAAGTGTTGAGTTAACAGAATGTGAACTGTGAGATGACTCTTCCCTCAGATTTTATTGCTGCAAACTTTTGCCTTCTGCCAATAGTTTCTTTGATTTTGTTCCTTAATTTTCACCTGCCCCATCTTTGGCTTTTAATTCCTTGCTTTTAATCCTAGGTGTGTCTCTTTTAAACATGTTCATGAGCTTCACTGTTTAAAATATTCAAATATTTACAGACAGCAAAGTTTTCAGTTAGCCAACACATACAGAAGTTAAAAAAACAGGTCTCCTATGATTTTCTCCCGAGTATCAGCCATGTTGGCAGTGATGTCACAGGGTCTCAGACACTGGTGAATTCTAATGAACAAGTAATCTGAGCTGTAGAATTTAGCTTCAGAGCATACAAAAATCTGAATTCATCTACAGCTGAGTACCACTGCAAGCGGCTGCAACTCTTAAAAATGCAAAGGCAGACAAAAGATTGCTGCAGGCAGTTGTAAGATGGCTAGTGAGTTCTTGTTTCAGGAAAAGGTTTCCTTCTTTGTATGAGAGAAAAGCAGATTGAATCAGTCATCAATCAAACCTGGCCATACTAACACAGAGTCATGTAGGTACTGATTAAATGCTGTTTTTATAACAGAATTCAGGCTCAAAAAGCCTAGCTTTTTAATGAGAAGTAACCAGAGAGCTTCCAAAATAAATAACTGTATTGTTCTGCTCTGAAATGCACACTTGAAATTAAAAAAATCATAGATGAGCTTTCATATTGAGAACTTTAAGATCATTTTTTTGGCATTTATATATTTAACTTCCCTTCACTTACAACTAAGGTTGTGCACAACTGAGAAACTTCTAGAAACATGAAGGAATGTCTATATAAAGAGCAACATCTACCCTAGATAGTTATGAGAGTATTTTGTTGCACAGATTTTGTATGTAACGTGTGCAAGGCATGGCTTTGAACTTTGGAATAAGCCTTCTTACTTAAGTAGAAGCTAGAAGTCCCTGGCAGATGTCTTACCAGAAATCTCTAGATATTTTCATCCAATTTCTTCAGTTTATGAGAAGGAGTCCAGCTCTGTGGGGCTCAGTATATTGAGTAACAGCCTGTCCTTGGCTGATGAGGAGCATGGAGCTAGGAAAAGAAATACACTCCCTTTGTATTCAACCTCAAGCAAGGAGTTTCAGTGAAAACAGAGAGAGGTGAAAGATGTCATGAAGAAGAATGAAGCTGGAAACTGCCTCAGAATCTTGCTGGCAAAGCAAGAAAGCCATCAAAGAGTCGGGAAGAGCTGCGGGAAGTGTTGCATCATAGAGACTTTGTACAACTGCAGTGGAACTGTGTTTTCCTGAAGACAGCTCTCATTCCCCCAAGCCACTGTGGTGCCTGAGGGAAGGGCCTGTGAACAGAATCTCAGGCACCCGTTTACGTCTACGGAGCAAATTTAAAAACAAAGGATGTAAAACTTCCTTTTAAACTGTTTACAGAAATTATCCCACTTGCCATGGCAATGCAAAAGGCAACAAACTGCAGCTGGAATTATACTCTGCATGGAATATTTTCATATCTGAAGAGGATTCTGTCCAGAATGTTTATCAAGAACAGAGCTAACTACTGGCTGCATCACAGATAGCGTTTATTAGTCCAACACTTCGTGTTTTCAGGCTAGAGCAATCGATTACATACACACAGGAACCTGAGCAATAGTGATCTAAAAGTAGTTGATCACAACATGTTTTCATGTCACCAATGATTAGGTAGAGATTATGGTAATAGGATTTTAACCACAAATCATGACACGGTCCCTAAGATGAAACAGAAGTCTGTGCATTCCTGCAGCGAGTACAGAAATGACTTTCCATGGTTCAGCAGGGAAAGTAATAGTTCCCTTAAGACTTACTGTACTTTACAGAGACACATTTCCTCAATTGCTTGTAAGCATGCAAATGACCATAATAACTCTAGTATGAGAGAAAAAAAACCTTTGAATGTTATTTCTTCAGAAAAGAAATTGGCCTCTACAGCACTCTTCCACATATTACAAACAATCTTTATGCAGATCACTCTACTTTGACAGCAAAATGAATATTGTTGTACTAAGATTTATAGTAGTTAAAATGTTTTATCTTCTCAAGACAACAGCTTCAGGCATCGTTTACAAAATATTAATTTACCTTTCAATTGGGAAAGACTTTAAAGCCAATGTAGAAAATGACACATTTTTTTTCTGTGTCCACTGATGATTCAAACCATGAAGATATAAGAATGCTTTTGATAAACTGTTTGCTACTGCATGATTGAAAGGGGAATAATCAGTTATTTTCAAGACATTGCTAAGTCTGTAAGTAACGTGTACAAATGCAAAGTGTGTACTGCAGTCCAATAGCTTGAATTTGGCAATGTATCATTTGTGACAACAGAGCTCTGTAATGCTAATGTTGACTTCAGGATACACTGTTCTGCCTACAGGTAAATGAAAAAGGAGAATAAATAGTTGTTCCTTGGTAATTGCCATTGTCAATACAATGCAGCAAAGGAGTCAACAGATAAATCAACAGATAATCTTGACATTATCAGATTTTGAGATTAACAGATAATTATTGTAGAACAATTTTCATAATTTTCTCCATCTTCCAGGTCTCTAAACTACTGAAGATCCTACACTCTGACAGTTCGAAGCAGGGAAATCCTGAGGGGTTGGTTACTCCATGGCATTTTTTATATCTTGCAACTGAAAGAAAATGGTTTTCTGTTAGGAGAAGTTCCTTCAGGTCATTTCAGCATTCCCCACTGAAACTAAAGTTCTTTAAAAATGATAAATTTGGGGAAGATGGAGAAATGCTTTTGGAGATTTTATTTCACTCAAAAGCTGAGTAATTTTTACAGCTCTCTCAAAAACAGAATGCTGTGTATGTGCTGAAGTTTATGTCCTTATGGAAAACTAAAATACGATTAAAACAACAACAGAATTGTTGATGAAGATTATAATTGTTATTCAAAAGTACAAGATGGTAAGGCAGAAAATTGAGGAATAGGATTTTATTCAGGTACATATGTTATATTACATTCAATGAGTTTATATTTTGATTGAGGTAGAAACACCTTAATTTGATCTAGCCCCCTTTTTGGAAGGGAAAAAAAAAAGAAAAATAGAAGTGCCTTGAAGCTTTTAGGAACTTGTAAGCATCGCTGAAATGTTGAAACTTGACAAAATGCTAGATCATAAAGATTATATATGTATAAAAATATGGTGTACTAAGCAATTCTATGAACTATTTATGCATCTTGCAGGAGACTTGTATTAGGAAATAGGTAATATTCTACCTTCAGCTTTTTAAATCATACTGCTTAAGAATCATATTATTAAAAAACATGTTACATCCAGTCTTAACTCACATGCAAACCTGGAAGAAGCATTTTATTTATGTAAAAACACTGGGCAAATTGCAGAATCCTGCTAAATATTGATTATCTCTGGCAGAGCTTCAAATTAAAGTTAATTTCCATTGTTCATATGAAGAACTTAATGAACTGATTTCAGAAAGCAAAGAAATATTGAAACATTGAACCTGTTAATAAGCACTATCTTAATAATAATTTGACTTTAATAATTTATTTGCATATTTAAAAATAGCAAAAATATGCACTAGGGTGAGAAATACACAGCATGTTGAATGAGAATGGTATTTCTATGAATTTTCCCTTAAATAATAAATTTCTGTTAGTTTTCATGCCATATTTCCTTACTCCCCTCGAAGATGGTACCGTTTACTGACTGACTTAAATCTTTCTACAAGAACAAAGAGGGCAAAGATGACGACCAGGTAGAAGTCTTCTACTCTGTGCCCATCTTTTCCATCCTGATGTGACATAGACAGGGAAGCTTTTTTTTACCAAGAGAATTAGTGCAACAGATGGAACATATGTGCAGGGGNGATCTCTAAGGTCCCTTCCAACCTGAACCATTCTATGATTCTACGAAATATGTACAGTTTAAATAAACAGAGACAGTATATGTGATATGGAGGAAGAAGATGAAAGACCAGGATCGTTGAAGTCGTCGAATGGTGGAGATGCTCTTTTTTTTTTTTTTTTTTTTTTTTAATGGTTCTGTTTGGAATAGCTTTGAAGCATCTCAGGCACTGCCTCCATGAGAATGAACTATCAGAGCAAATGTCCCAGTGTGCCTCTTTCCTGATGACCACTGTTATAATTATCTGTAGATGAATTAGGTTCAAACAAGTGAGTCAAGGGTGAAAGAAATAGAGCAAAAACGATGGTTAGTAGAGCAAAGTGCCAACATAGATGCAGGTCTGCTAGGTGCGCATTATCATGTGGTGTCAGTGTACTCCTAAAGGGTATTTCTAGGTGCAGTTTGCACATCTGAGAAACAGAGCACAGAAGTCTTTCCTTGTGCCTCAGAAGGATATGAAAATATTTTTGCTGAAGTTTCTGAGGCACTAGGAAAATGAAAACCACATGAAAATCTTGTATGGACAGAAAGAATTTTCGGAGAACTGCTATTATTGTCACTATCATCTCAGTTTAATTGCCACAATGCAGCTGCTTATTGCCACTGTACTCTGACACATCCAAAGCATCCACACAGGACTGGCAGGTGTGACACCAGATCTGCAGCTGGAGAAAAGCCAAGATATCCTAGGGCATCCTTACTGGCATCCAAACTCTGTGTGGGCTATTTCTTAAAATCACTATAGCTGGTGGAACCTACAAGATGATTCAGCTGATGAAACAGAGGTGTCTGTTAGGGAGGCATGAATAGCTTTCCTGACTGTATTGACCAGAAGGATTTTACACAAAGGTAGCTTAGGACAGGGCTCTTGTTAGGCACCTATGTTTTCAAGCTCTGTGCCACTCCAAGAAATGCAGCCAAGCATCTCGCTGCTAGCACAGCTACTGTCGTATCTGCTGTACTCTGACTGACCCTGTCCTTGGGAAACCATGAGCCTCATACCTCCTGACCTATGCTTGCTCATGACTACACATTAGTTAAGCTGTACGCAGACTGACTCTCATGGTTTTGAGGGGGTTGTTTTTGAGGGAGAGTTAACTTCTCTTTGATTCTTAGACACCCATTTCAGAAAGCTGTCTCTCCAATTCTGGTTTTCATGATTATCATCTGTAACTTTTTTCACTTGGATGCCAGTTTCTCAATTAAAATATTTTCAGTAGATTCAACAATTTTTGTATGAGAACCTATTTAGTTATTTTTCTCTGTGGCATCCTCATTAGCTTTTCATGATATATGGGGAAAAAGAGGAGCTTTTATGTTAACAAACTTCATACAAGGTACCGACAGCTAACAGAGTGTGAAATGTGCAGGCATAAAAACAAGTTAATTGAAAAGAGCTCCTGAACGTGTGCTTATTTTGCCAGTACATGGTTAGGAGAAATGTGCATACATTTGAACTGTGAACAACATCACCTGTTTCTGTGCAACCATCTTTTAATCACTGCTTAGAGCAATTGAGCTTTACATTTGTTAGTAACATTATCCCATCATTACTGCATATGCTGTAATGGCCACACAGCTGCAGCAAGGAGAGAAGAAAGGAGCAGCTTCTGTTACAGGAAGTGAGAAAAATCCAACAAATAGGATAATCTTCTCTGTCTTCCCTCTGTTTCCCTTTGTCTCACACACATTAGCACACCCCTTGGATACTCACATAAAATGAAGATATGCAAATGTATTTCCCAGTTAGAGAAGAAAAGAAAAGAAAAGAAAAGAAAAGAAAAGAAAAGAAAAGAAAAGAAAAGAAAAGAAAAGAAAAGAAAAGAAAAGACAAAAGAAAAATAAAGGACCTGGCCTTAGACTTCAGATGTTATGCTCTCTAAAGATGATATCAGTCCTTCCTTCTGACAGCCACACCCCGCCAAGTGCTCAGGACGTGGCAATGCTGTGTGCCAGGCCTAGGGAGCCTGCACAAAGCTTTTCTGCCTGCCCTCCTGCAGATGGCACAGGATTCTATCAGAAGTGTCAAGAAAAGTGAGTAGCACCCTATAATAGAGGCTTAACTTGCTGACAGCCTCACGGCGACAGGTTTTCCATCATACCTTTTTCCTAGCAGAGCAGCTCTTGTACTACCCTTCTTTTAGCTGGGCTTTTTTTTTATTTTTATTTTTGCTTTATCAAACCTTCAAGTTTGATAGAGCAAGTTCCCCAGAGGGAACTTAGGTACAGAAACTGACCATAACCACAGCCTGGACTTATCCTGGTACCCAGAGAGGCAGACAGTAGGACTAACTTCAAATCAAGGCCAGTTTCTGTTTAACATAACATTTTTCTTGTGCTGCTATGGCTTGGAAAAGCAACAGCTCCCAGGCCTTGGGAGATGTTGTTGTTGGGAGGTATGTTGCTGTTTTCTGTGCACACTTATGGGAGACCCACTGGAAATGAAGAACTGTTTACTTCAAAAGATTCTAGGTAGTTGTACCCCTAAACTTACCTCATGACAACCTGCCCAGCTGAAGAGCAATTGAAAGGTAAAATCAAGAAGGAGGACAGTCAAGAGAGCAACCGTGCAGGCGAACAGCCCATAGCTGGTGCAAGCAACCTTGTAAACAACAGGTATGGAACTATTCTTAACCTCACCCTCAAAAGGAAAACAGAGAGAGGAGTACCTGCAACTCTGTCACTTACCACTCTAAATAAGACAGGAGAAGGAATATAAAATTTGCAGAGGATTTGATTGCTTTGATTGTTTATCTCCTCAGCTACAGTGCTGGTAGTGAAGCAGGGGAGGCATTGTGAGGGACCAGGCTGGGAACAGCCCAGCAAGGGCACCCGGGTGACTGCAGAAATCCTTTCTGAAAGAAGTAGTAGTAGGTGAGATAGTAAGTTCAGTCAGTGGAGCGTAGTTTTAAGTGCAAATTAAAACTCAGAGGAAAGTGTATCTCTGAAGGTGGGCTTGATGCTGGGCTTGATGCCAATTAAGTAGAAATGCGGCCTGAAACTGTCTGCCAAAGAAACAGCAGTTCCACAGCTCTGTCACAGAAGTCTGTTTCCTTTGCTGGAAGATGCCTTTCTCATTAAAAAAGCCACATTGCCTTTTTCTTGTCCCAAAATAGCTCAAAATTTTCTTCCTTTGGTTATGACTGTTCAGTTCTTTGTCATGGCAGGAAACTGAGTTAAACTGACGAGTTGCAGTTGCAATTTTCTGGAGTCACTTTGAGGTTCATGCACAATCATCGGGGGAAATAAAGGGCTGCGTACAGGAAACAGGGTGTTAGTGTTGCTTCTCTGAGTGATATCCCCTCTTCCCCACACCTACCCCAAAACAGTGCAGAAATGAGATATGAGCACTGCCAGCACCTACTATTATTGAATTGATGGCTTCGATTTCTCGAGTAATATACAGACAATTGAAATGTTTTCAACAGCTCCAAAATCAAGTCTCCAAAATCATTGCTGACACTTTTAGACATCTGTCCTAAATATAAATTGTTTTCTTCCATGAGAAGTATGAGTAAAAGACTTGGCAAGCCTTGTATGATGGCCGCTCCGAAAGTAATGCCTCATACTTTTTTTTCCTAAATGTTGGCCAGCAACATCAGAGGCAGATGTTGGTGGTATGGCAGTAGAGGTTGAACCTTTCCACCAATATTCCATTACATTTTGTTGCCATGTGACAGATGGCAGGAGAGGGGCAGACTGACATAACGACATCTGACACAGAAGCGTAGATGAAGCAAAGGTGTGGAATTAAATTCCTCCATGTGGAATAAGTGGCACCCACTGACATTCATCAGCACTTGGTGAACATTCATGGAGACCAAACAGTGGATGTGAGCACAGGAAGGTGGTAGGTGGTGCATTTCAGCAGTGGCAACAGTGACAGTGGGGCACCTCCACTGGTGCAGATTTTTACAAGCACAGCATGCAGGTCTTCTTCATACCTGGCAAGAATGCACAGCTAATGATGGTGACTACATTGAAAAAAAGTGTTTCGTAGGTGAGAATTTGCTCTATCAAATAGTTATTTTGCTCTTTGTATCTGTTGAAGTTTTCATGCAAATAAATAGGGAGCATTACTTTTGGAGCAACCTACGTGTTTTAAAAATTTCCTCCAGAACTATTTCCTTCTGTTTGTTACTTTGGGGCATTTGGAGTTTCTCATGACACAAATCCTTGTTTGCAGTCTGTGGACTTCGTTATATGTTTGTCTTTTAAGTTCCTGACTGGAGATTACAGCAGGATACTCAGCAATGTAGAGTAGGGAGCGGTTTGTAAGCAAACCACTTGCTGGGACCTCTGGGCTATTTCTGTTAGCTGTCACTGTCCCTGCTAACAAAGGAAAGACATTATGAAAAAGGAAAAAAAAACATACATCTGGAGATTGTAGTGGATTAGAAGCTGAATAAGAGTCAAGAACACGCTGCTGCAGCAGGAAACCTTAATGAAATTGTGGGATGTAGGAACAGAGGTTTCATAAGCGGCAAAGATATTTTCTATGTCCATCAGGTGTCTTTCAATACAAACAGTTTTCATAAGGAGTACTGTAATCAACAGTACCTTGCACCAGATGTGGAGCAGAAGGTTCTTTGCCAAAAGAGAGAAATAAACTAAACATAAGATAATACTTTTTTCAGGGTAGTGATATGTGGAAATACGGTTCTTAGGAATATTTGGCATTTTTAACAGGACCATGAGCACAGTGCCAAGGAAATACACTTATCCTTCCCCAAAGAAGAGAGATGGCTAAAAGGACTTCTTCAAGTTTCTTGCAGGATTAATAGTTTTTATAATTTGTACGTTCATACACGTCTACTCCTATACAGTCAACTTACAGAGATTTCCACCAAGCTATCCCAATATGGAAACAAACATGCCAAATGCAAAATAATGTTACAGTCAGCATCAGAACCTGCTAGAGAGATTTCATTCATCAAATTTATTTGGGTATTAGCTACCAAGTAGACAGCTGTCCCAGAGGCAAAGTCCTCCCTTTCATGGTTTTCTGTCCTTTTACTGGTAATGTTTCCTGCTAGTCTAGTACGGATTGTGTATCATCACTATTCTCTCTCCATTTCTGCTTATAGCAATTTGCTGTTTTTGTAGAATCCAAGAACCTTTCATTTTATTTTATAATGTACATAGTATAAACATAGGAACACTATAAACCATATGTTAAACAGACTTTTACAATGGAACAGTGTCTTGGATTTGGTGGGACTGCTCCAAGAGCTCTCAGAAACACTCAGTCTAAAATTGCTGGAGCAGTTCTGTGTTGCTCTGACAGAGTCCCCAGCAAACACTCAGCAAGCACAAGCCTACTCCTGATGGGGTACGATCCAGGCATTAAGAGGAAAGCAGGATGGACATCTGAATGGGGACGTGCTGTTTCAGCGGTTGAGACTTTACTGAAAAGAAATGCTTTTTAGGCAGGAGATAGTGATTGCTGCTTCAGTCCCAGTCTGGATTTTAACAAAAGGTAGGACACAAATTTCTGTCGCATACACAGTATCCTAGGCCTCTGAATGAAAATAAGATGAAGTAGAAGAATAATGTGTGATGCACCCCTAATGATTTGTCCCGTCAAACCTGTGCCAGAACTCAGCCAAGAAGTGTAGTTATCAGCTGTAACCCCTTATCACCTATAGTGTTCGAATATAAATTATGTTCTCTCCAAAAACTCATAAATCCTAATTAGCCTTAACTCTGATGCCTTAGAGGCTCTGATTAAGGAGATCACAGTATCTCACTCTGCTGCAGAAGCAAAGTACAGCATCTGAAGAGCAGTCTGATATAAAGTTAATAACCTAAGAGCATCATGTTTGGACCTGATATCTTTAATTAAGAAAATGACAGTTGTCCCATCTGGAAATTCATGAGAAGAAACAGGATGGATAAAAGAAAAGCATTTGTAAGAGGAGAGTGGCAATGCAGTTCTTGTGACTGCCTCTAAAAATTTTTCATATCCACAAATGTATTTTATACTGGTGTCATTTCCTGTAGGGCAATTTGTGAGCTTGCATCTAAATTATACCCTCACTGGCCTATAATTGGAAGAGTGCTGAAAGGCATTGCTGGTAGGAAATGTTGCCTGAAACCTGGGGATCCCACTTTCCCTCAGGTTATTATTTTGTCTTCCTACATCTAATGATTCCTTTAAGGACAAAAAAAAAAGGTTGCTTCTCACACACTGTCATTCTTTCCTTCAAAGATAATGGTCTCTCATACTCTGTGCTTCCTTCCCCTCTGTTCTAAAATTGTTCTTTATACCCCCAGTATTCACAGCAAGAGTATAAATTTACTTTTTATTTGTTCCACACAAACCCACACTTCTTCCTTTTTATCATATATACAGACTTACTCCATTCGTCAGACATGCTTTTGGAGTATTACCTTGGAAATTTAATTCCAGCTTTCCATAGTTAACCTCAGCTCCAGTTCAGCCTTTGGCTGTCTGTTCCCAAATAATTTCGGTAGCGTTACAGTACTCTGTCTATCTTCTTAGCTCAAGGAGAGACTTAATCTGGTGCCAACAATCATAGTACCCTTTCCATTGGGTACCTCAAAGCTAGACTTCTTGCCACATCTGCTAGCACAGAGGTGTACACCTCAGAAGGATTTTTTCTTCTTGCAGATAAGTAGAGTGCCATACACACAAATAAATATTGGCAATGAGCAGAGTTTGTTTTGAAAGTATTCATCCGATTTAAAATGCTGACCAAAATTTAAGGGCAAATACAGTTGCACTGTTAGGAGAAAAACTGCTGTGTTTGGATTCCTTGTCTTCACCTCCCTCACCCAATAGCTTTCCTTCCCTCCTTCTCTCTTTCCATCTGCCAGAAAGTGGGGGAAAAGAGCAAATAGGAGGAGTGAGAGAATTCTCCAAATTAATTGTTCTCCTTTTAAAGAGTCTCATTCTTTATTTTCTTCCTCTCCCTCCCTTTCTCTCTTACAAGCACACTTTTTAAGTAGAAAGCAAGAAAATAAACAAAACTGATACCTCTGAAACTTTTCTTTATAATCTTCCCTTTCCCTCCCCACTGGGAAGGCGAATAAGCCACCAAAATGTATATATGAAACGAAGGTGTTCTTTCCAATATTTCAAGATAATCTACTTCAAAGTCTTTTTAAAGTGAATCAGTTTATTCAGTTCTGATCATGGGTATATGTAAAGTGACAAGTTAAAGTAAAGCAGCGTTCTCCCGGGGCACAGTGAGCAATTTGTGATCTGAGGTAATACCTAATGTTTTCCTTTGAATTTTCTGCTGGTGAAAGCACCTTCTGCTTCCAAAGGTGACAGAGGAACAGCAGCTGTGGGCAGTTTAACTACAGCTGAGTCTGCAGTAACGTCTTCTGCATAAATCCCTCCACCTTACATATTCATGCAGATTTCACCCTCTGCCTGTCTCTCTTCTTGACTTCAATTCACCCTCAGCTCTTTGCAATGCAACACAACTCCCCCAGGAGTTGGTCTCTGTATTTCAGAAGGATATTTGGCTTCCCTACATACACAGAGAAAGCACACTGTGCTGAGTGAGAAGGTACCCACATCTATGTGAAGACTGTGTTTGCTGTGTATTCAGTGACTGCACTGTGAAAACACCCAAAGCCATGGAAGAGCAAGGGTCATCAGAGAGCCCATTTCTGCACAGAGGGAAGAAATTTAACCCCGTTGCTCATGCTTTTCCCTGCAAAACCTGCATCTCCACCAGGAGTTCCCTGTATTGGATGAGCACTGGGGACACAAAACCGCTGAACAGTAAGCCCCAACTATAGACGTTCCTCACTGACCACAGCATTTCCAGCACTGAGTGCTGCTGGCAGTAGGCACAATATGTGATGGGTTTGGGGGCAGGGGAACGTTTGTGCTGCCAGGCTGAAGGCAGAAGTACAGTTTGAGGTCATGTCTTCACTTTTCCCCCAGGCTTCACACGGAATGACATCTGCCATCCCCCAGCCAAAACACAGGCATATGGTCTCTTAGCCAGTGTCAGCAAACCGTGTGGTGATGGGCTATATTTCTCTTTATATAAGCAGAGGACCTCATCACTGCAAATGACAAGAGTTCTAAGCCTGAAAAGTGTCATAAATCAGCTCCACTTCTCTGAATAAGTAGTTCTTATTTTCCATTTTTCTTCAAACTTATGAACAAAATAGAAAACTTGTTATTTCTTTGCCTGAGTCACAAAACAGACCGGAGAGAAAAAATATTTGGGAAGTTGAGAGGTTTTCATTTTGTCATAATATTGCACTAAAACCTTCTCAAACTAAAAATTTTACAGTGAAAATGTGAGATACATGCTTCTGCTTCCAAGTAATAAAGGACAGTAATTCCTCCCAGGAGAAGACAGAGGCACTACACGAACTGCTGCGCTAGATATAACAGGATTTAAGCAATCTTTCTTCTGGCACCAGTACCTTACTTTCTACGCTCAAAAATAGGCAAGGAAAGAAAAGAGCAAGCACCAACACCTCTTCTGAGCTGCTGGTAGCACTACTCGGGACAAGAGAATAAAAAGCAATTTGGTCCTACAGCTTCTGCACTCCAGTCAGTTTGGTTCTGGTTTCCAAGAGCTGATGGAACCGCCTGTCTAGAGGTTCAGCTTTCGATTCACGTTTCTTTTCAACTCTATTAATGTTTTTTTTCCAACAACCTGTCTTAGAGCTTTGCCAAAAGGGGTATCCCCTTCCTAATAAATACTATCTGGTTCCAGACACTGGAGTACAAGATCACAGCCAGAATTAGGGGGCTGGGGTCTGAAGCTGAGCAGGTCAGAGGGGAACAGCCTCCCATTAAGCCAGCCAGCAGTGCTGCTTTTCCACCCAACTGGTGTGTAAACAACTGTTAAAAGTTAATGTTGCAAAAAATCTGGAAGAATTAGAGGTGGTATAAGTGTGCACTTAACTTCGATGGGCATTGTCGTTGCCCAGTATTATGCAAAACATTGACCAGCATAAAGTAGGTAGCAATTATTCTTGTTTTCACCAACACTTGGAGCACTAAATTGTGTTGAACTCAACCACTTATAGTGCAGTTCTTTGAACAGAGGACAACGTATCAGTACACAAAAGTGCCTCAATTAATTACCAGCTCTTGACAGAGGTTTCAAAAGTCTGCTTATAAAATGTTTACTAGTGTCTAATAGAAAAATATTACATTTTAATACAGTATCTTATTTACTCCAGTGTGAATTCTTACTATGTAGTATCTATCTGTTGGTAGTCTTGACAGGATACCTCAAGCTTGAGAGGAGGGAATGCCATCAGCAGAACCAGAACTCTTTATCATCTTTGATGAGAAACACACTACCTTAGTGAAGAGAGATCCAAAGTTGGGCTGTCCCTCATTTCACAAGCCTGTGCATGGGGAAGGACACACATTCCGTGAGTGACAAAAATATGATATCACCTCAACTTCATCTTTCTTCATGAAGCTGGGAAGGTGCCTGGAGAATTTTGACCAATATCTGAAATCTGGCAAGTCATTGAGAAAGACACAGTTTGAAAACAATTGTAAACGAAGAGGTTTGTGGGTATCAAATAAAGCATGGCTTTGCTACGTCCTGTGTAAATAGCAAAAGAGTGACTTGAAACTGACCACAGAAGACATTGGCAATGACTGCTTTGTATTTCTCAAATTGCTGGGCCCAAAGCAAGGCCTTGGTCCTGACAGTTTGAGACTAGTAAACAGAATTACCTTAGGCACATTTTGTCTTGCAGGATCCTTAATTTGAGATTTGAAAGTATAGAAAATGACATCCAGAGGGGACCCGATTTTGCAAGGTGTGTCAGTGATGATTTTTCCTGCTGGTGTTTTGCCTAAGCCGGTTTGCAGCTGTAGAACCGAACTCACTTCGCAGTCTCTACACCACTGCCTTTTTAGAGCCAAGTTTTCCCAGGGAAGGTGTAGGTGGCTGTAGATTGTGAGAGTGGAGGGCTATAGGAGTGGCCTCTGTGAGAAGGGGACAGGGTATATGCAGTGTACCCACTGCAGGACAGACCTGTGCTCATCCAGCAAATTGGTGGCTCCCCAGGGAAAATGTGCTTAAGAAAGGACAGAGAAAGCTGAAGTCTGTGCAATAGTCATTAGTAAATAACTTTCCTATTTTTTTTCCCAGCCCGTGAGCCTTTTCTCCCTTTTTTCTCCCTCTGTCCTCTTCAGGAGGGGGAGTGCGTGAGCAGAGGTGTGGAAGCGGGTGGGCATATGACTCTTAACCAGGGCCAGCCCACCACAGTACTGCACAGCTGAACCTGGAGATCTGGACCTGTGGCCAACAGAAAGCCTGCTGGGAAGAGACTCCTCTCATAAATGTGCAAGATATTCATCAATGTGCATCTGCCCAGAAGCTGTTCACCCCAGTAAGTCATGAGTAAGGGATGATTCCTTACGCGACCAGAGATGAATCTATCAAGAAACTACATGGAAATGGTCAAGATAACCATTTCATCTGAACTGAGCATTCAGTTCCCAGTTCACCAGAAAGGCAGAGATTATTTTTCACTCCATTCTTCATTAAATAAAAGTAATTTTGATTTTTTGTCTAATGCCCTGAACTATTTAAGCCTCAACTTTAATTTAAGTGTAATTTAATTAATTCACAGAGTCATTCTTTTAATTGCATTTGAGTAAACCAACTTTTCTGAAACTCAAGAAAGAGAATTATTGGCTTCATAGATGCTGTTCCTGCTCTCATTTCAGTTAGCTCTAGACACAACATTATTTCTTTCTGAGGTTGTCAGACTGATACAGTGGCATCCACAGTAATTTTAATATTTTAGTAGCACAAAAATGCAAGAAAACTGGATGTCACAAAAAATTCACTCACCTTCTTTACCCATTTTTAAATACTGTGTTAATTAGGCTGGCACCAACTTGGTCATCAACTGTCATGAAAAAAAAAAAAACAACAAAATGGGAAAAGATTTATATTTTGGTGAGGAAAGATTCTTGTCAGTTTTACCACACAGCTGTGGAACTGGATCCACCTGAACACAGGCTGATAGATGAGATAGAAGTGATGTCCACAGAAGTGTTGCTAAATAAGGATAAAACTGTGAAAAAATGCCAGCCATACTAGTCTACACCAAAATAACAGGAGATTCCTTCTGTATTTCAGTAGGACTAACTAGCTGAGGAGACATTACAAAACCAGGCCTGAAACAAATAAAAAATTCTTAATGATGACTTTATTTTAACCTAAAAACACCATTTCTTGAGATGCAATCAGCGCTCTCTCAGCAAGAGATGTAAAGGGAAGAGTTTTTCTTTATATTTTTTATTTGCAGTGAGTTCTTGGGTCATTAGGAAGCAAATAACTGTGCTACTTCAATCATGATCTCAGCTTCGAACAGTAGGAGCTTCTAGATGGTGCCTTAGTGCGAACAGTGCTCCTGCTCCATCTCCTCTTCTGTTCAGGCAGGAGTGGGCAGCGGATGTTTTAACTGTTTGTGTTTGCATACCATGCATAAGCCTCAGCTGAGCCTGAAGCTGAGCCCATGGTCTCCTGCTGATGCCAGGCATGGTATAAAATCAGAACGGGACACAGTTCTTGCCTCCTGAAATTTCTGAGTCATACAATGCTATAAAAAGAAACAGAGACACCAGGAGGTAAAATGACTTGGCCCAGGACGCCTGCTGTC
Organism: Penelope pileata; assembly: GCA_013396635.1. Classification (NCBI taxonomy): domain Eukaryota; kingdom Metazoa; phylum Chordata; class Aves; order Galliformes; family Cracidae; genus Penelope; species Penelope pileata. The sequence continues at coordinate 249,232 of WBMW01003703.1, read as the reverse complement.
AGAGCTGGGAACAGCCACGTACCAGAGACCTGTCTTGGAGACCGTGCTTTTTTAAAAACCATGCCAGTTGTTTTTGCATCTGCATCTACAGGATCAATAGTCGACAGTGTCAGATAAAGTCCCTCTCAAGTGGGATGCTCATTGCCACCAAAGAAATCACAAATCTGAACTCACTTAGAAACAAAAAAACAATCAACCAAACAAACAAACACAAAAGAAGTTCCTCTAACAGTAATTTATACAAAATTGGATTTCAGGAAAGGCAATGAATTCACATACTGTGGCACCACTTGTAAAAACAAAGGTAGATGTTGACATTTACTTTTCTCACATTTATATTCCTAAGAGGATTTATACATTCAGTTTACGCAGATTTATTGCACTTAATTGCTTAACAGTGTTTGATGTTGTACTGAAAAGGTCACAAAAATATTTTTAATACCCATTGTGAGGTCCTGAGCCCCCATGGATTACAATGATAGAACCTTCCCTCTAAAGCAAAAAGCAATCTAGATGTGAATTTGCACAAATGAAATGGCTTCAGAAGAGGGAACAAAAAGAAAACCAGGCAAATGCTCTTTTAAGCCACATGCACAAAAGCACATCTCTGGGGGTAAATGCTGTCCTCCTTGGCCACTGAGAACACGTACGCTCTGCTGCACCTGAAGACCTCAACTGTGATTTGCTCATTGCCTGTTCCTGAGCAAAGACCCTGGAGAGAAGGGAACTCGTGGTTCTGCTTTTCTGCATCCTACAGCAGTCTGATAAGGTCATCCCCTCTTGAGCACTGAGAGTCATCTAGTATTTTCCATTCGTGCTTTGCAGCAACGGGAAAATTCCGTTTATTAAACAAAGGCTTTCTGCAGAAAGTTTTGCTTTCCTTCAAATTCTTCAAGATTTGAGGAAAAACATTTTTCTTAGATAAATATTCCTTCCTTTTTTAAACAATGTTTTTCTAAAGGACATTTCCAAGCAGTTCTAGTAGACAGCTCATGTCAATGGCTAATTACGTAATTGGTTATCATTCCAGGTGAAGGTATGGCCAGGCCGTGAATGTTCCAAGATACTGTTACGTTCTTAGCGCTGCATCACCAGGTCTTCTCTCTGTCCGTGTCAGCAAGTGACCCTGCAACAATCAATGCTTTATCTTGTACATTTCTTTCCACCATTCAGATCAGGGCTGCATTCTCCATTGACAATGGCATTAGCTGCTGGCTGAGTATGCAGTTGTCAGTGTAACCTTGTTTCAGTACTAAATTCCTTTAAATTTTTCCTGTGTGCAGAGACCAAAACAGCTTAGGAGCTGCTCACCGTGGCTAGATAGGAAATTGTTTCAATCAAACAATTTCCCGCTCTGTGATGATGATACATACTGCAACTCCAGTGCATGACTCCTACGGCTAATTTGGGTTAACGCAAATGTGTAGCATCACAAAATCATTTGTCAACAGCAGTGTGAGGGTGCCAACCCAGGCTGTCACCATGAGATGAAGATTAGCTTAATCTTCTAAACAATACAATGACATTTTAGCTGGAAATGCTACAAACTGAGAAAATGAATCATTTTAATTTGAAAATGAGATTGTAGAGTTATACAAAATACAGATGATTTGGGCATGTACGTTGCCAAACCAGGATGATGTTACAATAACTTGACTGTAGTTCTTCTAAATCATGGCTTAATATTGTAATTGGTATGTTATTTTGAATTCAGCATTGCATCTGATTTTGATGATAGAAGAAATGTCAGAAATTGGTATTCTCTGTGCTTCCTCAGACCCGTATTGTTCTGAACAAGTTTACCTCTGACTGTACAAATAAAAATTACAGCAGGACTTAGGCTTTTGTTGTCTTCAAGACAGTCACAGTTAGAGCCAGATGCTAGAAAAGAGATAAAAATCTCTCCGGACATCAAGTCTAATTCAATGCAAAATATTTGTTGTCATCTCTGTACTTTCTAAAATCCTCATTCACAAGGTTCCCTGTGATGGATTATTCCAGAAAGGGAAGGAGGTAAGATGGTGGAAGAAAAACTGCCCCTCATCTTCAGCCTGTTTCTCTTCCATCCTTTTACTTGTTTTTCTGTAGAATTCTACAAATATTTTCTGTCTATACCATTCTTTCTTGGATACCTACACTAATAATTAACTAGATTGTATCTCTCCTGTTAAGACATTTATTTGTTGCTTTTCAGGATTCCTGATATGTTCTGTTTTCCTTATACAGTAAAACCAAAGTAGTACATGTCTGCAGAGAGATACCCTGTTCTCACTTTTCATTGCTTCAACAAGAACAGAAACCAAACTCAACCTATAACTAAACCAAACCAGGATGAAAAAACTTCTGCCAGACCACAGTTCAATACACGATTCCCACCCTGCTTTCACTTTCAGCAAGAGGGTTTGGGGAACCTATCTTTTAGACAGCTGAAAATAAAAGCAGTTCTGTGCAGACACTGTGTTCCCAATATCTCTACGTGGGATCTGCTTAATGAAAAATATCTCGCTGTGCCTTAGCTTCCGGCAAGGTTAAGTCAATCAGCACCTCTCCTCCAGTCAGTCCTTGTCATCCATTCAACCTGTCCTTCCTCAGGGCATGTTCAGTGCTTTGTCATTGTTGTTTCTCAACGTGCTGTCTTCCTCAGCACTTCAACATCACCCCTGTCATCCCTATGTGGCTTCTAGGGTGGACACCTTCTTAGCTAATACCACTGGATGGCTGGCACATCTTTTATCTGCAGTGCTGCAGGGAAAACTGGACAAAGATGGAGGCCTTATCCCCTCCTAGCCTGTCTTCTGTCTCTGCTGATGGCAGCAACCCAGCATCTGCTGTCCCTCAAACCAAGACATGCTCTAGAATAAAGTGCCTGGGAATTTTAAATCTTTAAGAAGACACTAGTTAAACTGATTGCCTCCCAAGTAAAACTTAAGGCACAAAAATGCTCTCTGCTACTTATCAGAGCTCTGTAATTTGAGCAGTTGCCATTGCAGACAGAAGAATTACTCCTTTCCTTAAGTGAAAAATGAGTGTGGTTTTCTTTTTCAAACCAAAAGACGTGGGTTTTGTTGTTGTTGTTGTAAGACAAAGTTGAAACTATTAAGCTGTTCAAGAGTGGCTTGTAAAATGTAGTACAAGATCCAGTGCAATATCTTGTAAAGAAATCTGTAAAGCAGAGGCATGGGACTCCTTGCAATTTCAGCTCAGCTCTTAGAAGCAATTTCTCAAGAGTTGTCTGTGGCAAGGACCATATGTGCCCAGAAAACCAGCACAGTAAGTGAATGAACAGAGTCAAAGTCAGGGTGATCAAGTGCAAGAAAAATACATTCAGTAGCTTACAAAACATAATATCACCAGGTGTGTCAAATACAGTTAAAAAATATGTAACTGGCCAGGCATCCCTTGGGCAAAACTGCCCTGGCATTCTGCCCAAGCATAGATTCATTTATTCTCCCACAAGGTAAGAACAATTCAACATTTCTCCCACAAGATAAGAACAATTCAACATTTCTTGAGATGCTTGTTGTAAACAGACACAATTGCATTCAGGGACAGTTGAGTGTTCAAGGCCAGGCTGGATGGGGCTTTGGGCAACCTGTCTAGTGGGAGGTGTTGTTATGGTTTGACTTAGCAGATAGCTAAGTTCTACACAGTTAGTCACTCACCCTCCCCCCTCCCCAAATGGGACGGGGGAGAGAAGTAGAGAGATANCTACGAGAAGTGTAACTTCTGTTAGAAACTAAGACAGGTGTCCTAGCCCATAGCAGGGGGGTTGGAGCAAGATGATCTCTAAGGTCCCTTCCAACCTGAATCATTCTAGGATTCTATGATTCTGCTTTGCTTTACTCATTTGTATGTATAGGACAGAGTAAGCACCTAGAAGTGTTTTCCTGCCAGGGGATCTTCGCTGGTTCAGAGCAATCACTCACAGACCATCAGCTTTGACTGTTGAATTTCTTCACATGGAGGATCTGCCCAGCCCCTTGCTCATGTGCTCAGTCAGGCCTGCAACTAACTCTACCACAGAAACTTCTAGCTGGACCATGAACACACAACATCTTGCAATTGATCAAGCAAAATGAGATTGCTTGCACTGCCTGAAACCCCACTCTAGGACACAAAGCTATAACAAGGGATGGTGGAACCATTACCACTATGATTAGTGAATGAAGGCTGCGAAGGCAATGGAGAAAGGTACTTTCTATCTCCAGATTACCCTTAGAGTTTGAGGTCAAACTTGGTAGACTAAGGGATATTTTATTATTAAAGCTTTTACCTCTCCTAATCTGCTTTGTTACAGCACTGTGATACATCAACTAATGCACACACCACGCAGAAGAGTTTTCTATCTTAATGTCTCCATCTTTCCAAGACATGCCATCCTATATCAAGATCTACTCTTGGTTCAGAAGATTTTCCAAGGTCATTAGCTCTGTGTTGGGGTTACAAATCCATCTTTCCCATTTCCCCCCATGCACCATGAACCTGGTCTTCTTCACCCTATGCATGCAGCAGCAATAAATCTAGCAGACAGCAGTAAAGCACCACTTCCCTCTCCACCAATGTCCCTCCATCACATCAGCCACTAGTGCCATATCTGTTCCTTCTGGCAGCTCCTGCCTAATTGGCCTTCCCTGTTCAGCCTCCCAGTGTAATCCTCACTATACCCTCTCCGACCATCCTGCTTAAAAATGCCTTTTTCCCACTGATGCTTACCCATTCTTTAGAGCATCTGTATTGCTTTATTCCCTTCCCCTGTCATCAGCCTCCCCCATGCCTGACATTTCCCAAACACTTTTAGCACTGACAGGGTTAATGATGGAACAAAGCAGCTGGGAAAAGGGAAAGGCAAAAACTCCCAATTTGCTTCTTCTTTTTTTTTTCCCTTTTCTCTTTTTCTCTGTTTCTAAAGGTAAAGTCTGTAAACACAATTTCAAGGACTGAATGTGGCTGAAATTGCACTGGAGGGGACAATCTGTTCTAGCCCAGAAGGCAGTGAGAAGACAGTCCAAGCAAAAACGAATTGTCTGTCCCCCGTTGTAAAATGGAACAATAGGATTAATCATCTTATACTTCGGATGTAGGGGTTTGGCAAACCTGTCCTGACTGCTCTCTTACCATCAAAGCTGAAGCATTGAGACTTACAGTCAGAAATAGTAAAAGCAGAGCAGCAGAAGGGATGCGGGGGAAACAGGAAGAAAGAATTGAAAGGAAAAATATGCACAAAGTTGGGCTTGAACACATCTGCAAAAGAAAAGGGGCATGGTGATTTTCTTATCAATATTTGAAGGGTCTAAACACCAGGAGTTACCTTCTTCAGCAGAAGGGATGCAATTAGGAGCAGTAGATGAAATCACAAAGCAAATGTAAACTGCCCATTGTGGAGGAGAAAAACCAAAGTCTTTTCTTAGGAAGATACACTAGGAAGCGTGTGTCCCATTGCTTGGTGTGCAGAGAACTAGACCTGTTTAGAGGAAACACACTGCTAGCAGAAGTTCTGCACTGCCAGGAACATGCAGTAGATCACCCATGTGGTTGTTCCATTTGCAGCCTCCATGTTCTGGGTTAAATGACCATGAATGCAGGATTTATATTCATTTATTAAAGCAGCATAAGATTGCTTCTCTGCACTGTGTCCCACAAGCTGGCATTGCTTTGCTTTCCTCTGCTGCCAGAACAAGCATCGCTTCAATTATTAATGAAGGAGTGTTTTTTTCGAGCTTTTCACATCCAAATATGGTAAATCTGTCCTGGAGTTGTACTACTGTGTAATTAAGTTTAATGCATTTGGGTCGGAGGCACAAACAAGGTGGATGCTCTAGTAGCAGTGCAATGATGGGATTTTTCTCCAGCTGATGATACACCCCAGAGTATTTCTGATTTTCAAATTTTGAATCTAGTGGCTCATTCCTGTTCTTTACCAGGGAGGCTGCACAAATGAGAAGTATGGAGTGAGAGCTCTTTGCTCCTTATCTCATAAAAATCAGCTCAGCATATGCAAAACAAGACCAACAGCTCATCCTGGAAGCCATGGGGGATGCACAGAAGGCAGAGTTCAGGCAGTAATTTGCTGGTTTGTTTGGACATTACAGGAGTAACTACTCTCACTTACTAGCGCACATGGAAGCTGGGGATGTTACAGGAACTTGGCACAACATATCTAAACATCTCGGATAAAAACTGCCTTCAGTTTGAAACCTTGCGCCAGTGAAGGGCTGAGTACCAGGCTGATTTCTAGTTTCTATGACTCTCTACAATAATTATGTTTCCATCTTCTGGATAGTGAGGTGGATAGCACAGATTTGTTTGTTTTGGAGAATCACCTTCAAGTTCCTCTAGGTATTTTGTGCCCATGACAGAAGGCAGAGCGCAGTGGGTAGAACAGGCCTGTGTCACTTCTCTTTAGATAGATAATTCATGCATTTTGATGCAGGCACTTCTGACCTACATTCTCCAGCACTGATTCTGTGGGTGCCTGGTTCTCTATTTCCTTTATGTTAGTGGAAACAGTATTGGTTTCAGGGAATTTGCTGTGACGAAACAGTGATCTGCTTGGATTGGACAAGGTGACCTCCAGAGGTCCCTCCCAGCCTCAGCGATTCTGCCACTCTGTGATAAAGAACATCTTCCCTTAATGAAGCCTTCCTTTATTTGTCTTGGACTGTGCTAATTTCTTCATTCTCCTATCACCAGCAGAGGATACATCAAGCCGGACGTGTCAGTTCATCAGCCTGGTATTTAAACATATTTACAGGAAAAGACATTCAATCAGCAGCCCTCAGCTTCGGACTCAGACTCTGCCAGGCTGGCACGCCCTGTGGGTTTTGGCCATTAGAAAGTAATACAAGGCTCATCTCCTGTCAGGCTTTTGGGTCAGTGCCTGATTTATGTTCAGAAGCAACCTTTTGGCATGAATTTTGCATTTTAGTGCCAGGCGTTACATTAAACACTGTGCACAGAGCATCAAAGCAGCGACTCAGCAACGCTTGCAGCTCTCCTGCGTGATTTATTGATCCCACCTCACATGCGCCAGGTATGTCTCATAGCTTTGAAATATTCCAGCACCACGGGAGAGTTAGATTTCTGTTCCCATCACAGCGTGCTCCTTGGGAACAAGGTGTAAGGCAACCTTTACACCTCATGTAGCTCCACAAGGTCATTGTGCTTTAGGCACTTCTGATCTCATTTCCAAACTGCCCGGCACACAACTCCTGACTGTGATGAACAACATGTTGCTGATAAATGAGTTGTATTCGTGATAACTCTTCCAACAAGACAACCATGAAAGGAGATGCACTTGTCCCGCTGCTTGATCTTCTGCAGATTGTGAAATCCGTGAGCTCCCTATAAATAAACAGGCACACACAGAGAAACATGCTGCTTCCCATCTCTGCTAACCCGTGGGACTTCCAGTAGCACCCAGAGCCTGCCTCTGCAAACAAAGGATCACAGATCCCTATACTGTATCTTCTCCCCATTATAAGCTATGCAGCTAATGACGACGTCTTGCACACACACATTTCCTACTGAAAGCTCTCCTGCTTGCTCCAGGCCATCCTTTACAAAGACAAGTTCTCCACTGTTTTTTCCCAGACTGATACTGGATTTCCTGTGTCAGGGATATTAAGAGCTGGTCTCAGACACAGCACCTTGACAGCAAGTAGGTCACCATGGGACAGATTTTCTATCCCACAGCACCTGGCTTGTACAAGTTGTTTTGCTACTGCAACAGGCAATATACTGAAGCGAAAATAGGAGATTTTCCATGTACGTTGGATTTACCAGAGATTCAAATGACACTGCATTCCTCTGCCAGGCTCTCATTTTCTTCTTCCAAACAGGGACGTGGTTGTAAGTTACTTGGAGAAGTTTTTCTGTCTATAGCTTGCCTGAAAAATATATGGAGATAAAATGGCCTAAGAAATACTGAAGGATTAAAAGGGCACTAAAATAAGGGCTTGGCAGGATATGAAAGTCAAGAAGCTATTAAAACTTTAAAGAGAGCCTTCTAAGAATCTAAAGACTCTTCTGGACAGAGATATAATCTTATTTTTTGTTATTTTGTGAGTTTTCACGTTTGAAGTAACAAACTTCAAATAGTGGATGTGGGAAAGGGTCATTCCTGAGCTTACAAAGGAATCCAGGTGGCCAGAGGAGATAGAAGAGAGTTTCCATCACAGACTTGTATGAATCTGCTTACCTGATACCTGGAAAATACAAATCTTCAAAACACAGCTGATAGATCTTCCTTCCTTCTTCTTCCTCCTCTTTACCCATAAAACACTAAATCCCTCTCCATTCTCCTATACATTCTTGTCTTTTTGTTATGCAGATCCTGCCACTTTGCAGCAGCCCTTGGTCCTGGCATCTCTTCTCCTTATTACCCTGAGCACCTGCTTTCTCATTTGCATTAGAAGTGCCTTTCTTTCTGCCCCTGCCTCCACTCAGCATGTGGTAGCAGTGGTAAGCTATCATCACCTTGTGCCAAGCTCTCAGCCCAAGGGTGTTCATGCATCTTCCCTGCCCTTGCTGAAGTAGCACTGACAACCTTCACAAAGTCCTTCCTTGATGGTATCCTGCATGGGTATGTACAGGACAGCTGCCTAGGCCACATAGTATGAGCAGCAGCCACCACATGAGGTATGTGTATGGTGTGGGGAAATGCTCTAATCTACCCAATCCTGGAACTCCTTAAAACACATTTGTCTTCCAGTGAGTAACCCCTAAATGACTCTGAAGACATTCCCATAGATGACCAAAGCAGACCAGCTGCTAACTGGAAGTTAATGGTGTGAAAGGGGATGATCTAGAAGTTATTTCGGTGACTCAGTGTCGCAAAAAGCCACAGTGCCCTCTGTTGCACTAATTGACCTTATAAAACTGTGCAGTTGGAAGACAGGCAATGACCTTCCCCATTCAGCTCTAGTACTCTTAATGGTAATGACTGTTTCCTCATTCCTGTCTCTCATCAACAGCTCTCAAGGAAGCATCATTACGAAGGTGTACTCCTGCAAGAGAGAGACATCAGGCTCAGGGATCCCCAGCCTGCCCAGCATGGCCCTGAGGCTCAGCTGCAGCCCACGTTTACATGGTAGTGGCTTGTAAGATATAGATGTGCCAAGTGTGTCTGGAGAGCAGGCATGGGCCCTTGCTTGGCCAACAGCATAGATTTTCTTAGAAGAATATAAAACAATATAAAACAATTGGCTGGGCTTTTATTAGGCTCCACAAAACAGTGACTATCCATATAGTAGAGTGCGAGAGGGTTTAAATGGCACTACATAAAGTGATCAGGTTCTCCACTTGTAGTCTTTCTTACAGTACGTGGTGGAAGTTGATTGAAAATGCGGTGTTTGGATCCATGGTGGACTCAGAAATGAGTAGGAGGAAAATGAAAGCCAAAATGTTTACAGAGATATCAAAGCCCACTGGAAAATATTTGAGCTTTCAGTAGTATTCCACTTGTTTCCTAAGTGATTCAGTGTTTTAAATAAATAGTTTTGATTGCCTTAAGTGTTCTGAAGAAGTGCATTTGAATTCCAGGGATATTCAGGAACTAGAGCACAGATAAAGCAGTGACTATTGAGCTGGGTAAATAATACAATCTTCTTTTACGAATCAAATTGAAAGTTTTTTATGATCTCCCCAGGACCTTCACAGCAGAATTTTAGAGACTCTGAATATGTAGGTACACAAATTGTGTCTAAAAAAGAAGGTGGGAACGGATTGCACCACAAAGCAAAAAGAGTGATACATTTTCTCTGGAACACCTTAAATGATAGTAAAATTATTCTGCAAGAAATACAGCACTTAAAACACTCTGAGCAAGCAGCAAAGTCTCAGCTCAATCAGTTAAGCTGAGTCAACTAGTTCAGACACTGCCGCATCTATATGCAAAATAGACTTTAAAATCTGGAGGTAACACAATTTTTAAAATATATTTGCATATCTGCCTTGGCTTTTGATGTTTTATGATCCAGATGCTCTGAAGATACAGTTTGCACTTAGATATGTGAATTGTAGACATACGAAGTGATTGAAGGATGAGATCCAGCGCAGCAGTCCACTGAATGAGTGCTCCTAAATTCAGTGACACAGAACATCTCTGAAATCTTTTTCCATTGACTCCCTCAGTGGAGAGACTCAATTGTCTTTCTACGAAGGCAAATGTTTTTCTATGCATGTACGACTAGGTGGAAATCAATCTTAAATGAACAGACACTGTTGATAAGCCAGAGTCAAAATGCCATGACCAATATTTAGGAATTTAATCAGCCCAAGTGTTTCTCTGTGTTACAAGTCTGCACCTCCTTAGCAGTCAATATTGCCCCAAAGACCTTGATTCAATGCTGGCCTGTGTTTGCCAAGAGACAGCAACGATGACAGAATTATTGCATGCATCCATTAAAACTGTTCAAATCAGTCAAATATAATTAAACAAAACCTGACAGCAAAAATCTTAGTTTTGCCAAGGAGGAATAGCTATAACTGCATATTTCTAGAAACATAACATATATTCAATAGCAGACATTTATACTGATGCTAATTCATGTGCTGCACAATGTTTTCCACTGTGATGATTATAAATTACATTCTGTAACTTCAAAAGTTGAAAAATGTACTATACTAGGGGTAAGAGAGGGAAAATGTAACAGCAGTTGCCTGCTAGTTTTATTACCCAGCTAGTTTAATAACAAAATAGCAGCTATATATATACATCTATATATGTATATATTATATATTTAAGATTATTACTTCGAGGCTGCAGCTGTTTGGTTCTACCACATTTAAAGAGCAAGAAAGAGGTGCCAAGAAAAATACTTGTAGTCTAAATTCGTGCTGGTCTGGCATGTCCCCACCTGTTTCTCAGGTCTCTGGTAATGTCGGTGAAGCCATTGATCCCTGAGCTTCTGGGGAGATGGGAAGTACAGACACATTTGGATTAGCACCTGCCACCACCTAATGCTGCTAACCCGCAGAGGTGGCCCACCTGTTTGGATTCAAAATTGATTTTCTTTCTTTCAAGTGCTTCTCCATCCATCAATGTCCAAGTAGAAATGTAGTATGGTCTTCATAGATTCAGTTTAGACTTGTTTTTCTGCTTGTGTGCTACTAAAAAACAAGGAGAAAAGAAAATAAAAAAAAACCAGAAATAAAAACAGAGCAATAGTGACAAATCAGTGCCTGGAACACACACAAACAAAAAAAAAAAAAAAAAAAAAAAAAAAAAAAAAAAAAAAACACTCACCTGAAACAGCTTTTGTTTTCCTTTAGTACTGTACTGACCTCGAGGGAGAAAAAAGTTCAATTTGATTAATGCAGGATCTTAAATTACAAGTAAACATCAGCAAAGAATAGTAGAAAAAAATGAAAATTTTGTCATCTTTAACAAAGCAATGGAAATTAAATGGGGAGGAAGGAAGGATGCAGTGTCGAGCACATGATGGAAGGATAAGCCAGCCTTTAATAGTTATGCAAGATCCTCCAAGGCTTGGCAGAAAGCTCCCACATTGCCACCTTTGCAATACGGTATATGTTTTTGATTCAGTCTTTGGATGATGACTGGTGTTATTTGGGGCAGCAGCAGAAGACTGTATCTTTGAGCTGTAGACTGAAGCAAATCAAGTGGAAAATGCTCACTATTGCTTGGCAGTTTGAACTGAGGAAAAAAATTGAACAGATTTTCATTCCAATACTGAAGTACAGAGCTTTATGCCATGGGACTTGTGGTGATCTTGTCCAGAAGAAATAAATTTTTATTTGTAGAGGAACTGGCCAATTTACAAATCGGGTGCTCAGAACACACCATAACATTGACTAAGAACAAGTCAACCTGCCAGCTTCTTCCCAGTAAAGCTGAAATGGAAATATCCAAAGCCGAATGGGTTTTAGTAAACCAAATGTCTGCAGAGGCCTCTAATCATATAGAAGTTATTGTCAGTTGTTAATATTTACACCTGGGAGGAAGATATGAAGAGGAACCTGAACCTTAAGGTCTCACTAAAACAAAGCACAGATATTTATAGTTTTGTTAAATAAGGTTGCAGAGTTCATTCTCAAAGCATCAGAGGCCGTTCATTCCTTCAGCACAAAAACTTAATGGACACTTCTCAGCAGCGTGGCCTGTAATGCAAAATTGTTTCCACATAATGAACATTTTATGCAAGAAAAAATTAGTGTTGCCCAAAGCATACAGCTTTCCTTTGGGAATACCAAAACAAAATATTTCCTCCACTACTTGACCGAAATCAAATGTTTCACTTTATTTTTTAACTGAACGAGAATATTTGATTTAAACTTAGTTCAATGGGAAACTGCCTCTGGGCTTGCTGCTATAGTGGATATAAATTGTCCAGGAGAATAAGGGAATAAGATAATTTGCATCACAGCCAGTTAGTTGCCTCAGAAGAAAACATTTTTAATTCAACAATATTAAAATGCTACACTTAGTTCAAAAATACTGAAGTAAGATACTTGGATATTTCTAAACGGAAGTTCCTCAGAACTTTTTTCTACCTGTGGAAAAAAAAAAGGATATGGAGAAAACATTTATTCAACATTTCACAAGAGAATTTTTTACAGCTGTGATTTCCAGCCCATAAATCATTACATCAGTTTTATGCAACAGCTAATTCACTGAGATCCACTAGAATCACACCAACACGGAAGTGGCATCAGGTACAATGATGCTGGTCCCAGTGCATATCTTTAGGCAAAGATATCCTTTAAAGTGCTGCGGTTTATCTCTCAAACTTACCTCCTTGTTGGGACTGTAAGTATGCAGCGGGGCTTGGAGATCCTGAAAGAGTAACATGCAGTGAGAAAAGAGGACACAGTACTCATCTCTAGGAAGACCATACATCCATCCACACCTCATCGATGCACGAGCCAGTGAAGCTTTTAGAAGTGGTCCATGAGGACGTGCCACAGCACTCAACTTGTTGGGATCTGCACCTCTGGACAGCAAGGATGAGGAATGCTGCTCCTGTGCGCTTTTTGGAAAGGTCCTGCAACTGATGGTCCTGCAACAAAATGGATCGAGAAGACCAAGAGATCCAGAATGAGCTCAACCGTGGAGCGTGTATCAGCAAGAAAGCAGCATGGTTTAGTTATTCATTCTGATTTGTAATAACTAATCTTTGATTCAAGTCTCCAGGCACCACAGTATGAACTGCTCCAGTAGCCCCAGTAAATGTAAACAGAGATACCAAACAACAGCAGGTTTGACCACAACAAAAGTTATTCACATTCCCCTTGCCTGACTTTTAGATATCAGAGTGAACAATTAACCTCTGCAGTTTATACATTTACTGATTACACAATCTACTCAAAACATCAAGGAAGGCAATAACAAACTCAGAAACAGAGGCTTTTATACCTGGAATCATCCTGAGAACACTAAGTTTGAGTTACGTAAATGAGCTGATTTTTTTTTAAAATTTTTCCTCTATCAGATGACATTGCTGAAAAGCTACATTTTCAGGAAGCAGTAGCATGCACCCCGCCAAGTATAAAACCCTACCCAAGTGGACAGCTTAATGGCCTACAACATTTCAAATCAGGGCTAGGGAACAGAGGAGTGGCTCTCATGTATCTGATACATTGGTGTCTTCCAGAAATTAAAAAGCAGTATGTTCCAGTGACAGCTTTGTTTCTGAAGAATGCTTTATGTCTAGCTGCAGACCACATTATCACCATTTTAAGCTAAGTTTTCACTTAATTTACATAGGCTGTAACAGACCACAGCTGTCTTTGTTTTCAGTGCAGATACTGCCTGGGATTTCAGGTCACAGCATGTGAGGCTCTGCTGTGATTGGAGTGCGAGCTTGCTTGTTTAAAAATTGAAGATCATAGGACCTACCACTTTCCAGAGCTGTTCACCTTTAGAAAAAGCAATGGTCAACATTGGCTTTAGACGCTGAAAATAATATAGGAGTTGTATTTAACTCTTGTTTCAATGCAGAGCACACCCTCAGTTCTGCAAGAAGATGAGTGTATGTGGGAAAGCCCAGGTACTCTCCTTTCACGGGGTTCAGCTCAGGGAGATTGGATGCTTTTGGGTTGTTTGACACCTACAATGATACTACACATAAGGAAAGCTATTTTCAGGTTTTCAGGAGAGCTGCTGTAGTAAGTAAAGATCCAGAGGTAAATAATACAGTATACTTCTGCTCAGTACAATATACAACATACTTTGCTAGAAGACGCTGTAGGGTCATGAACTTGTTTCTGACACACTGGACTATACCAAAGTGTTTTCTGGCTCATCCTTGCTTCACATGGAAGGAAGGACATTTCATCTGACCCTGCCTCAGTTTCACATCTGACAAATGGGACAGTAGAGTGTTCAGAAGGCACTCAGACATTATGATGATGTGTCTACAGTTAGACTGAAGGAGATGGTGCAGTGAGACCTGGAGACCTGGTGCCTGGAGACCTTATGACTGTATCTGCACACGTCTTCATCGCGGCAACATTCAACTTGTTCACATGTACTGTGTACATTCCTGATGTCCAGAGCAGATTCTAAAATGAGACTTTGGAGCCAAGGAAGGTTGAAGTATCTGAGTGAGAGTCACACCAGCACAGCAAAGGGGAGATGAAGGTACTCACGTGGAAAAGGAAGGGGACAAAGCTCTGCCTCTTTCTATGCTCCTGGCATCTACTTCAGGCCTACAGGGAGATACAGATGTGAATTCAGGGTTCACCAAACTTTTACACACAGCCTATTTTTCAGTGTGTTCACACAAGAAAATGGAAGACCAGATTCTAAATCTCCATTCCAAACTTGGAGCAGGAGAAAGGTGCTCAGATCTGTCTGGTGCAACTCGGTGTTGCTGGTGTAACCAGCCTCTGACCATCAGTTCAGATATTCAGCTGCTAGAAAATATCTCCCACTAAAACTGTTACATTAGAGAGTCATTTGAGCCTGGAGGGAGCTGTCTAAGAAAATAACAGGACATCTGGTCTCCTCAGAAGGGATTGTACCTAGCCCTAGGAGAGGGGCCTTGTGTCCCTCTTTGCAAGTAACTGTGTCCAACAACAGTGGAGCACAGCTACAGCAGGTCCTTACTCTCACATTGAGGGCATCTTCATGGGGATAGCTGCCAAACCCTCTGGAGCAGAGATGCCGAATTCACTTGGTGAAAGTGGTAACCCAATTCAGTTATCATGCTAAATGGGGGGAGGAGGGTGGGGGGAGGGCCTCTCTGGGCTCGCAGATGGCACTGCCAGGGTTGGAATGTTTCTTGCTCAACTCAGCATTATCAGCCTTCTTTGCCAGCTTGTGCTGTCTGAGAGTCCCCTGGGCTCAGCTATGGGACTGGGAAATTTTAATGTTGGGCTGACTCACCTCTGACTCCCTGGTGGCCGTCATCAGGAGCTGCTGCCTGGCTGCTCAGTCCTGCCCTGGTAGCGGCTGCTCTGGGTGGAGCTGGTAGCAAAACTGTCCTGAGGCAACTGTACTGTGAGAGGCTTTACAGTAAAAATGCCTCATAGATACGATAAGGCTTTCACTCCTGTCAAGATCAGCACGTGTCAGCTGAGTTGCAGCAAGTCTCCATGTGCTTGCAGCCCCCTAGGGTCTGCAGGGGGGGTGGGGATGCCACATACTGAGCTGAGTACACACCAAACTCCTCAGCTCAGTTTTTGGCAACAGTTATGGAAACAGCAAACCATCCCAGAAGTGCCCCCAAATGCCCCTACATCTGCCCCAAAATGGCCCCAAATTTGCCCAAAAATGTCTCCAAAATTGCCCCAGTGAATTGGTGTGGTCTCAGTAAGTCTCAATGAATTTGTAAGGTGCTTTTGTGTTGTGTGGAAATGTAAGAGTTGATTAATTTCACTTACTCCTTCGTTCATGTTCTGACAGCAGAGGAGGCTGTGTGGGGCTGTTTGTTTCCCCCTCTGCTGTGTGCTGACTTACCTTCCTGAACTGCTTCATTTGGGACAAGTCTTTGGGAGGGGCTGTTGGGGTGGGCTGTGACATCCACCTCCCGACAAAGGGGGTGACATTAGGGTGAGTTCAGATTTCTATAAATATCCACTGCCAATTTGATAAACGTGCCAGCACAGAATTGGAGTTAACACTGAAGGGGACTGAGCATTATTTCTTCCTGTACAGCTGGCATAATTTCCCCTCTACATGGACAAAGCTTTGCACTTAGGTTTTTCACTAGTACCTACCACCGCGAGCCTTAGATTTCATCTTTTTTAAGCCTTCATCCTGTGAAACACTGTAATTGCACACAGCTGTGTTTGCAAGGCACCCTCTGCAAATGCAAAGTGTGCAAAGTCTGTGAAAAAGACCCAAGCACAGGACCTCCAGAACATGCGCTGAAAGGCTGCTGCTTTACCAAAAAAAGACCCTGCTTGGACTGCCCTCCCCTGCCGTTGCTACCTTGCAGTTTATGACATCCAGATAGTGGGAGGTCTGACAAACCGAACAAGGCAGTGAGCAAGAAATTCCATTCCTGTCGAAATCAGTAATTCCTCCATGCAGGCTGCTTTTGCTCCTGTGCGTGCTTTCTTCCACGTCACTTTGCGAAGGGCTCTGATATTGTTATTATTTTAAATATAGCTTGCCCTGGGGCGGGGGAATCGCACAAGGAAAGAGCCGGCAAGCAGCCTCTCTCTCAGAAGAAAAGAGCAAGCCTGGCAGCAACTGCTTCACTCAAGTGTGCAGTTTAGGAGTCAAAACAAAAAGCAAAAAACCTATTCCAAATACCACCACTTCGGAGGAGGCTGAAGAGAAAGAACCCCAAGCTGGCTAAATACCGAAGGATACAGTCAGACAGGGCACAAAGCGAACCTAAACGCAGTTTGAGCGTGGGCTCTGAAGCGCAATGTAAGTCTTTCTTAAGTTGTTTTGTTTTTAGTCATAGTATCTAGTTTTTAATTTCCATTCTGAAGCCGGGCCGAAAGGTACAATTAGTTACAAAAATCAGCGTGGAGCAGAATGTGTGATCTCTGATATGAGGCTGAAAATGATACTGAAACACAACAGAAGTCAGAGACTATCAGCCATATTATGGAAGATGTACTATAAATAAGAGCATATCTAATTATTTCAGGAGAAAGACGCTGGATGGAATCTTTAATCAACTTTCTTAATAGGGAAGCGTGAGCTCTGCAGTTTTGTATAGCAAGCTATTTTAATACTGCTGTGTTCAAAATTGTGTGATTACAGTTACCAATAGCAATAAGATGTAGCTCCAGAGGGGAGTCCTAGTGGCTGCAAAAGTTTTTCTTCTTGTATTTTTACAGCATTTTTGATCTCTCAAGCCTCAAGTGCACAGCCTCTAGCCTCCAGCTTGGCTTTGCTTTTTATCTGGATTTTCAATGTATGCCAACAGAAGACTTCCTATGGAGCAGAAAACAAAACGTTTCAGCATTCAGAGTAACTCTGGTTTTTTTTTCAACATCGTGCTACTGGCAAAAATGCAGTCGACAAAAGATTGTGCTCCATCAACTTCTGCCCTGGACAGCTGAGGAATACAAAGCCTGATGGTGACAAAGGGTGATCATTTCCTATTTTTCACCATTTATCTCACTGATTTTGGACTTAGCAATGGATACCCTTTGCGATGAGGAGGGCTCTGTGAACCCAACTGCAAACTCCTTAATTCAAATAAATCATGAGAGAAGACTCTACAGAAACGTTTACGGACCTGGAGAGGTTAATGTGTCACATCTCCTCGACTCGACTGTGGACTCCGGAAACCTAACCAATCTTTCGTGTGAAAGTAGCATGAGTACACCGTGCTACTCTTGCCTGTTTCAGCTCACACAGAAAAACTGGCCAGCTCTGCTGACAGTGATAGTGATTGTTTTAACCATTGCCGGGAATATTCTTGTCATCATGGCTGTGTCACTGGAGAAAAAGCTGCAGAATGCCACCAACTATTTTCTAATGTCACTTGCGATAGCTGATATGCTGCTGGGTTTCCTTGTCATGCCTGTGTCAATGCTAACCATACTGCACGGTGAGTATTAGCTGTGTAATCTGCTGCATGTAGAGAGAAGCTTTAAACAGTGCATGCACATGTTGTCATTCTTATTTCATTCTCTTAGCACAAAGAAACTGTAATCACTCCATGCAAGATGAAGCATGTGTAAGTGCAGATCTAAGAGCAGACGAAATACTTGAATCTTTTCCCACTTTATATATCTAGCCATAGATATTTTAAACTCAGCTCAGAACATTATCACTCATTTGCTGATGGAATCATCTCAAAATGTATATGAAGATGTTTTGTTCTCCTTATTCTTTCATTATTTTCCCTGGCTTATAGATTTTCAGTATTTCTGGTGAGAATACAGGGTCCTGCCGCTACTTTGCTTTGCAAAAATGTGTAGAAGGACTAATGACTGCCTTTAGATTAAAAGTTGGCAACCTCTTTAATTGTTTTAATGAAGTAATTCAAACTTAAATAATTCTCTTAACACTAATATCTTGCTTAGAGCTCTACTTACAGGCTAAGGCTGCGATAAATATTGTGAGTTAAAAACGGATGGCAATTAATTCTGCCTAATTTTTACTAACATTTACAGAAGCAAAGCTAAATATCAGCTATGATTTCTTATTTCAGAATTAAGTGGATTATGACTCACAGTTCAGACTCTCTTAGGTGATTAATATCAGACCTTTCTTCTAATTTTTATTAAAATCATTTGCATCACACCTCGTGCAGGAGAAAACAGCAGCCTGTGTGTTCAGTACCAATATTGTCAGGCTGATATCCCCCCTAAACTTTGAGAAATGAGTTTCCTAGAACCACAACCAAGTGGCTGCAGCTGAAGGAGAAGCCAAACAATGCCAGGAGGAAAGTGAGGTTGTTTGCTAAGATTTCTGTTGCTGCACAATTTCAGGAGCACAGCACTGAGTGTGAGGCTGTAATTCACGAAAGGTTTCATCCAGAACACTAGGGAAGTTTATTTCCCACTTTCAGCATTTCCACATGGTGCTGGCACTGGTGAGGGCATGGTGTTGTGATTTATTTATTTCATTAATAGTGCAATCACCCTGGCAGTGGGAGAGGCAGAGTAAAGCAGGGCAGAAAAAATCCAATGGTGAGGCGAGGAAAAACCCTTTCCTATGCTGCCTGTTTCCCTAAGACAAGCAACAGGGACTCCTGCTGGCCAGGCTCTGCTGCTGAGGAAACACCGAAACACCAAGGTGCCCGAAACCCCAAGGGCTGGGAGAGATTTGGCGGTTGAGGAGTGGGATTGCTGCAGGCAGTCCTGCAAACACCCACGGTGTGGGCAAAGCAGGGAGGGAGCCCACCGGCAGCATCAGACAGGTGGCATCACATGGTGACAGGTGACAGGATGCAAGGGAATGGCCTCAAGGTGTGCCAGGGAAGTTAGGTTAGATATTAGGAAGAATTTCTTCATGGAGAGGGTGGCTGAGCATTGAAATGAACTGCCCAGGGAGGAGTCCCCAGCCCTGGAAGTACTTAAGAAATGTGTGAATGTGGCACTAAGGGACATGGTTTAGTGATGGAATTCAGTAGGTCACAGTTGGAATTGATGATCCTGAAGGTCTTCTCCAACATATATGATTCCGTAACACTCACAGTGACAATCCCAAGTCAGAACAAGGGACCTTTGTGACAAGGATCATTCAATGAGAGCACTCCAACACTCACTCTGTGGCCCCTTGAATGGGGATTGTGAGTGCTTTGCTCAAAAGAGAGATGATTTCCTTCTCTAGAGCCTTATTGCTACTGTGTGCAACTTCCATTGGGGTGCCCTGGCCATGGCTCCTGCACCATTGGTGCCAGGCATGTTTCTCCATCCATCCAGAAGCTCCAGGCCTCGTCAGAAAACATTTCTTCTCTCCTGGATACTGTTATCTAGCTACAACAGGAGGAAAATCTTATCTCATTCCAGGGACTACCAACCCTCCCTCTCAGCCTCTCAACCTGACAATTCACAGATGCACGAGCATCGCTTTCCTGTCTCTTGGGTGGGACTCCCTCATGTGGGCTCCTGGACCTCATCAGCTCTCATGAGCCATGTTTTGTTTTGTTTTGCTTTGTTTTTCTTTATTTTGTTTACCCTGGATATGCGAAAGGGTGAATTAGACAGAGGCCAGAGCACAGCACAAGGCAATGTGCCCCATCCCAAATGTCACTGACTGTGTCCTAAGGTTGGCCTGGAGGATGTTATTTATCTACACCCTTCTTACATTGCATCCACAGTTGGCTCCCCTCATTTACTTTCCCATTTCAGGCCCTGTAAACCACCTCCAGGGTGGTTTATCTGAGGAATGCTGCCTATCCCTGCCCCATCCAGGTTTAGAGCAAGGACAAGAGGTCTAGAAGGGTGTGACAAATGTGCTCTGAAAGAGAACAAGTGCACAGTGTCAAGTGTAAAAGCAGTTTATACCTTTTCCCTATGTAAACTGTCCTGGCCTGACAGAGAGAGGCTGCTAGGAAGATACGCTTCTGAAATCCAGCCCTCAGTTAACTCTCTCTAGAGACTGGATCTCCCTTTGGAAAACCAGGAAAAAGATAAAACTTATCCATAAGGACTATATGGCTTGTCAGGGTCAGTCATATTACAGCCACCCAAGAGCACGAGGAAATAGGTCTCCTCGGTGCTTAGAGAGACTAAATTTAATCAAGCACAGACCTAGCTCCTCTGCCTCTGATCCTTCTGTTGCAAGTTTGGCTGTGCTGTATCTGCTAATGAGCCAAACGCTCCCTGAAACACTGCCCTCTTCTCACAACACTGGCTTTGTCATTGCCCCATGCAGCACTCTCATGGGCAACTTGGGTAATAGGCCCCAAATTAAATCACCAAAAGACAAGGGCAAGGTTAACTGCAAAACTTGCCCCAAGAAGATTTATTAGTGATTCCCTGCAGGACTAGGAGGTCCTTTGAATGGGGGTCTAAGAGTTCTGCTTAGCCTGTGTCTGCTCAACACTGCTCTTAACAACTTGGATAGACTACGAGCTTGCACAGTTTTCCAAAAGCCCAAAGCTGGGCGAGGTTATAAGCACTCAGAGGGACAGGATCAGAATCATTAGCTATGATCTGGACACCCAAAAGAGAAAGTCTAAAATGAATAAATGAAATTTAGTGAGGATAAATGCAAAGATAGCCACATAGGAGGAGATATCAAACCAACTCCTGTTGGGAAAATTAGTCCAGGCTTCAGGAATATTGAACCAAATCTAGCTGTCAAAATGAATCATAAGTTAAATATACGGTGTAAGTATGATGTTTTTATACAAAAGGCCTTCATCCTTCCAGGTTGCACAAGTAAGGGCCTTCGCAGCAGCATGAAGAACAGGCTTCAGTTTTGGTCACTGCAGTATAAACAAGATAAATTAAATAGATTCCGGGGCAGAGAAACAAGAAGCATAAAAGTTTTGCAAACATCATCTGCAAGCAAAAGATAAAGGAATTGGCTTTGCTTAGTCTGGAAGAGAAAAAGTGAGACAAGACATGATAGCCATCTTCCAACAGCTTTCAGAAAGGACAGTAATCAATTATTCTTCATTACCAGTGGAAAGAACAAGGAAAAAGAAAGGTTTAATTTGCAGCGAAGAAGATGTAGGTTTGATATTGATAAAAACTGATGCATTAGCATTGGATTGCTCTCTCTGGAGGAGCCTATCAATATTCATTGATGACATAGGAATATCCTCCTTATTTAAGTATGTGGAAGGTACTTAAAGGTAGATGACACAAACATCGCTGATATGCAACTAAATACATTTCTTTCTTCAGCTGCCACCACCTCTGAAGTTTCAGCATTTAGAAGGCTTTGCAGATCAGCAAGTGTGAATAATACAGAAATCACACTAATGAAAAATTCTAAAAGAAAATTGAGAAATTCCACTCTTGCAGTGACAAAATTCCTTCTCTTTCCATAGATTTGCTGCCAGTAATGGCTGATTACAACATCAATCATTATTTGCATAGAACTGAAATAAAAATACCCAGCCTGTAGTCTGGGAAAAAAGCAGAGCTTTTGCAAGCAAATGAAAGAAAAAGACAAAAAAAGATTTTTTAAAAGAGAAATAGAGAAATTGTCAGGTAGCTTCCTTTGAAGGCATCCCTTACTACCAGCTCTTCCTAGAAGTATATGCACAGTAAGAAAAATGCATCACAACAACAGTTGTGACTGTGCCACATTGTAGCTGATGTGAACTTTCTTTTGTGCAGGATATGAGTGGCCTCTGCCTAAGAAGCTCTGTGCCATTTGGATCTACTTGGACGTGCTTTTCTCCACTGCCTCCATCATGCACCTCTGTGCCATCTCACTGGATCGCTACATTGCCATTCGAAACCCCATCCACCACAGCCGCTTTAACTCAAGAACAAAGGCTTTTGCAAAAATAATCGTTGTTTGGACCATATCAGTTGGTAAGTGAGGCAATGTTTCAGCATGTAATTGCAGATTTCTAGCTTTCAAGAGGATATGACACTTTTATCTCAATCTAAAACTGTATTCTCTGACTGCAATATTTTTCTTGCTACAGTTTAAGAAGTGCTGTAATGTGGTAATTAAGCAACAGACAATCAACAATGACAACGGGAAATGGAGGATAAGCTGAGCAGCACCGTTATAGAAGGAATACACATCAGCAATAACACTGTTAGGCTCAGTTTTGTTTTAAGAATGTGTTTATTTCCCATATTGATTATCCATCATTACCATAACATCCAAAAAGAAAAAAATGATCTTGACTGAAAAGATTTTCCTGATTTATGTAAATCAGATGTTCTAACCTCTCATTGGGATACTTTGTTTAGAGATGTTGCATATGGCCAGATCTTTCTTGGTACACGGTGTGAGGTATTTACAACATCCCATTTAGGAGGCACCAGGTACTCTGCGTACACCATAAATGAGAAGCGTTTCCTGCAGGAGAGCCCAGAGCTTCAGCCTTAACGAGGTGCCCTGAATGATTCACAAGATGAAACTCTCTTTGCACTGGCATGACCCAGAGGCTTGAAACCAGACATGGCAGTGTCACCTGTTACTCTACATGGCAGCATCTCCCTTGGTCCAGAGCTGTTTCATGATGTGGGAGACGGAAAGCATTTGGTGTCTGATGCTCTCAGGGGTTTCTTCACACACCTTGGGCGCTGGTTCCCAAGCATGCTGAAAGCACCACTCCCTTTGGCTCACTCCTTTTTTTAGAGTCCCCTTAGCACTGGCAGCTCAGAAGTTGGAAAAAATCACTCTCTTGCTCTGGAAGAGAATGTTGCCAGCAGTCAAACAATTAGCCACTTCCCTGGCTGATACAAATTAGCAGTACCTGTAATTCATTACCGGGGGAGGAGATGATGCCTGCCACTGCCACCTGCCTGCTGCTCTGAGTCATCTCCTGGCCTCCCTCTCTCAGCCCAGTCTGCACTCTAGGACATTCACGACTTAAAATACCTGTATCTTCTGCAGAGCAGCAAAAGACAGTGGGAGCCCTCTCTCAACAGGAGGGCAACTCTGCACTCTCTAAGGTACTGCAGGCTGGGCGAGGTCCAACAGCATCGCGAGAGGCTCGTGGTGTGTCCAGCTGAGCAGATGTAGGTGTCTAGTACAGGCCGGGTGGACTCCATCCCAAAATACCTAGCTCTCTGTTAAGTACACAGAAAGCCTAGAGCAACTCATTTGGATGTTGCTGTCTCCCTTTTGATGAGATGAATCTTATATCTCTACAGTCCCTTTGCTTATTGATCCAGTAGAAAACACATTACTTTCTCTGATCATTTTTTCCCAGTCTCAGGCACTGGTAAGTATAAGCATTCTCCACGTGACATAAAAAAGTAAGGCTTTCATTAGATTTGTCTGTACTGAACTTGTTGGTATTAGTGTGTGGTGCCTGTGCATAGTGTGTGTGAGATCTCTGTGCTTTCTAGCACTAATAAAGTCACAGAAAGATCAGAATGAGCAAATCCGTGCACCTCAGCATCTTTCTGCAGACAGTGGCTCACTACCAGAGCATCTGAATTAGATCATCATTAAAATGAATTCAGAAAAAAAAAATATTATTTAAGCTCTATTGGTTAGAATATGGTTTGTGTGCTGTAGCAGGAGGGTTTTGTTCTTTGATATCTTGATATTTAATGTCACAAGTTAGGAATATTCTTTGTACTAATAGCTGGTAACAACTTACCCATTGTAAAAACACCTTTTCTGTTGTCTAGAAAATTTCTTACAGAGACCAGCTGAGCCACAGATTTTATTTGTCATCACTGTGGCAAGTGATAGCAATGCAGTCCCTATTTATACAAATCTGAAAAACACAACTTCTCACTTTATTGGAAGGCACACAAGCGTGGCATGAGTGAAGAGGATGGCAACCACTTTGCTGCAGATGGATAAGGACACGTGTAAGGCAATGGTGGATGTTAGAAAGGTAGTTGAGCTGACAGTGAAAGCTCCATTTCATTCACACATCATCAATATAGCATGTAGGTTAAGTAGGTACAAGTGAAACCAAAGAAGGGCCCTGCAGTGTGCAGGGATAAAGCAGTGCTCAGCTGCTTGTTACGGCATGGAAGCAAGAGGCATGGGGAGGTGAGTCGAAGGAAGACAGTGTCTGTTCTCTGCCTGGGAACTGAGTCAGGAATGATCTCTGGAGAATGTGATGTGCTATAAAACAAGCTATTAAGGAGATCCTGAGCTGCCCATTGCCAGTCTGGACTGAGATTGCACCATGGCATGTCGCTGTATGGAGGAAAGAAAAGAAATTATGAGGAAACTTGCTAGATCCCAGATCTTCCACGCAACTTACTGTTGATCGGTCATTGATCCTGTCCTTATTCATCACAACCCAGCTCAGAATAGACAGGAAATGGTTTCTGAAGAATTAGGTCCTTTATACATCATTTACTAATAGAAAATGGTTTCTGAAGAAAAAGTTGCTCTATGTATCATTTACCAATCTTCAGACTCTCAGTGCTACTTAAGAGTGGCAGTGCTATAAATTATTTAACACTTTACATGTTCACATAAGTACAGCTAGCACAGGCAGAGCCAGTACCAGGCACAGCATGCTCTCCCCAGTGCACAGCACGGATGCAATTTCAGCAACACATTTAGAAGGGCAGGAGTTTCTCAAGGTTTTGCCCTCCAGCCTCAGTTCAGAGACTCCCTGTCTTCCTCTTGGTCCTGCAGTTTCCAGCTCAGCTGGTGCCCTGTGAACTTGCATGATACTTAAGATGGAGAGTAAGAAGGCAGAGAAAGAAATGAAATGCCTCATGTTCCCCTGCACAGAGGCTTCTTTTACCTGAAGAAGGTGGGGGAACCTGCTTACCAAAGTGCTTAAACAGCTCTCTCACTGTCAACATTCTTAGTCAACCCTCTTACATAGTCCCCTTCAACCATTACTTTACCACGCTGAATCCCAACCTATTTAGGCTCTGTCTGTGTAGAAGCATCCCATGCCCAGGTTGCCTTCGTAATCCTCTCTGAACCTAGCACTTCTACATTCTCTTTGAGACATAGGTGGCCAAAGCGTAATCTCCAAGGCATGAACACCCCACAAGTTCATCTGATACCATAACGTTTTCTGTCTTGTTTTCAATTTCCATCTTAATAAGTCCTACCATGCTGTTAGTCTTCAGAACCATCCCAGCACATTAGGCTGTATGATTCCAAAATATCTTTCTTGAGTAATGACAAATAGTTTTGCACACATAGAAAGTGTTCCCTTCTAACTAATGTACAGCACTTCCTGACACTGAGTTTTGTCTCGGCGTTGTAGCTTGCTGCCTGTTAGCTGAGATTTATAAGGACCTTCTACAGTTTTTTCCAGCCAAGGGCTGCCAGTGTGGTTACTCAGTCCCAGTGTCCACACAGACAGGTCATGGCTGAGCTGACTGGCACTGGCCAACACTGGCTGGATGCTAACTTCTATCGTCGTCATGGTGGAAATTACTCATTGAGTTCTACCCCTTGTTTTCCATCTTTCAGCTCATCCTTTCTCTGTGAGATGATCTTTCTTCCTCTGCAGTCAGAGCTTAATTTCCTAAACAGCCTTTGATCAAGCAGTGTTGTCAGAGCTTTCTGGAAATTTGGGGATGTTATTCCAGCTGGGTCACCATCATCCACCTACTTGTTGACTCCTGTGAATAATTCTAGTTGATCTGTGGGTCATGGCAGAAGTTCTCCTCAAGGTTCCCAATCTACCCGTATCTCTTCCATTATGACTTCTAAATTGCATAAGTAATGTCATTTTCATTCACTTAATTTCTAATTTTCCTATTATATTCTAAAATCACAAATTTGTTCAGTGAGTCTCATCCAAAGTGCAATCAACCAGTGGTCTTCCTTCTGTTGGCTGTTAGCTTCAATGATGTGTGACATATTTAAAAAATAGATGGCATAAAAAAGGAAAGGCAATTTGATTGACTTAACTTCTGAAATCTTTATTTTCTTAGTAAAAAAAAAAAATACTGTACTAACATTTGTTTTTGTATTAGTGGAAGCAGAGCATTTACCCAGCAGCCTTTCTTTCAGTAGATCATGTAATGCCACAGGCAATTGGTTTAAAATGGATTCTAATTACTGTAACAGATTCTAATCGTGTCTTTAATTCTTAAATCATCCAGTACCCAGGGTGGCTAGATAATTAGATTATTTGTAGCTGTTGAAGGCAGAAGCCCATTAAACCCTGAAAATTATTCCATTTGTTTTAAAGCACAGAGGTCATTACGAGAACAGGTGTAGAAAGCCCAAGCGTTTTCTCTTCCTAGAAAAAATTACAGTGAAATTTACTCAATCCTGTTTAGCTGGGATCTATAGAATTGCAAATAGAGCCTGTGCTGAAAAAGATACGTAAAGCACCTTTGAGTCCTAAGTGGGCCTAGGAAATGTACTGCTCTGCAAGAGGCCAGCAATCTGCATTCTCTCCTTTAAAAATCCTTGACAGGGCTGCATGAAAGAGATCAGGTCAGGAATGTTAAGCCCTTATATACACATACCATTCTTCAGTCCTTATTTCTCTCTATTCCTCTGTTAATGGTGAAGTTTGATGAAGCTCAATCCTCTTAGTTTGAGTTTTCTCTTTGCTTATACTTTCTCACTCAGCCTACACATCTGCTCACTGCCTTCAGGCAGTCTCTGCTCTCCCCAGTCACTAACAACTTCGATTAATTCAGTACTTTTCAGGCAGGAAAAAAAGCATAAAGTGGAGTTGGACAAAGCCGGTAAAATATCACCCACAACATAATTCTCCATAAGTTTGCCATTGCTTTTGAGGTTTCAAAACTATAGAAATCATGCCACAAATGAAGCAACGCTCTCCAAAATGTGAGGTGAAAAAAGTTACCTCCAGGTGTGCAAAACAAGCCCAGAGCAGCTCAGCCCTCTGATGTTTGGGCAGAGCACAGCTTTGTGCTGGCACAGAGGCTTGCACTTCTTTCTCAGGCAGATTGCAATTTCTTTGCACGACTCTGCTGTCCTGCAGAAGCAGCTGGGGTTTGCAAAGCACAGCTGCCAGCACCTCAGGGTTGTGGTTTGTTGACACCTTTGGCCTCCTTCAGCTTCCTGACCACTTAGGACAAGGACGGCCTTCATTTGAAAGTCCCTTTACTGTTTTCAGAAGGCATAAATAGCCAAGGGGCTGCAGACTGAGATTCCTTCTTCTGGATCCACCATGTCCTCTATTTCTTCCTAATGGCTTCCTTACAGTTTGTCAGTTGGTTCAAGCCTAATTTAGGGGTGGTTTGGTACAGGAAAAGGCCACTTGTTATTACATGGAACACACTTGCCAAAATTGCAAATAATTGCACACAGGACTGTACTCCAATAAAAAGGATTTGAAGATGAGCACCTAAATTTGGAAGTCCTGCAGCTAAACCTAAAATATCTGCAACACTATGCTCTTTATCATGTTGTCAGTCACTTTGCTACCATTTCTTCTTTTGAGAACTTGTCCTTGCTTTCTTAGCAGTATGCATCGTCATTTTCTTAGTTAACGCTTTTTATAAATATATTTGTGAAATCATTTGAGAGAGCGAATGCTCTGTTTGCTCTTTTCAGTTTAAGGATCTCAAGGGCAAACATTATAGTTTTCATGCTAGGACAATTCCTTGGGACCTTTTTCCACATGCGGACGCAAATGCCATCATAAAAATAAAATGCCATAAACATATGGTCAAAAGTTGTGGCACAACACATAGAGAAAATTGCATTAACGGTAATGAAGGGTCATGGCACAAAAATTCATAAACCCAGTATTAAAGCTTCATTATCATCTCATAGGTAAGGGATTTTCATTGTTGAATTATTTTATAGACATAGACGTGTGAAGATCAGCAGCCAGCAACAGTTACATCAGTAGAGAGTTCATTGCCATACTAATGGCCCCACCAGCAGTGACAACTAATAAGTAAACGAGCTCAGGATGTCTGAGAGATGCTAACATCAAATGTTGTCTGAGAATGCTAACATGACATGTCGTGATGCACATTTCTGAATTGTACAGCACATATATTCTGGTTATGAGACATTACTTAAGATGGTTTTCAGAGACATAAATATCATCTTTCCTTACTGATGTAAGTTATTGCCATCTTTACCTTGTAACAGAATCCTTTGATTTGTTCCTCCCAGAATAGTGAACACATCCACCAGACCAACAGCTTACCTGATACTTCCCTCTCATAAATGCGTAGGTTAGAAAAGCTTGCATTTTAAGCTTGTGTATCTTTTTTCATTATCTGATTAGGTTTTACTAACTCTATGCTTTCTTTAAAAAAANAAAAAAAAAAAAAAAGCTCAAACAAATTAGAATAGAATAGAATAGTTCAGTTGGAAGAGACCTACAAAGATCATCTAGTCCAACTGCCTGACCTTTTCAAGGCTAACCACAAGTTAAAGAATATTAATGAGCCATTGTCCAAATGTCTCTTGACCACAGCCAGGCGTGAGACATCAACCACCTTTCCAGGAAGCCTGTTCCAGTGTTTGACCACCTTCATGGTAAATAAATTTTCCTAATGTCCAGTCTGAAGCTCCCTGGCACAGCCTTGTGCCATTCCCATGAATCTTGCTGTTGGTTTCCAGGACCAGAGCTGTATCATCAATAGCACAGCTATGTGGAAGGAACATGGTTAGTCAGGGTACTGACGACAGAATTTGTTTATTGTCTTTTTATTTTTTTAACTTGTCTTCATTTGGAAGCCCAAAAGGACTGTGTTCTTCTCATTTAAGCTACTGGCAAAAAAAGGATTAATAAACTTAATTGATCATTGGACAAGGCTGGTCCTAATATCAGGTTTCTTTGAATGGATAAGTAACTGTTCTTGGTTTGCAACAAGCCCTATAATCAGCCAGTCTCTCTTCTGCAGGACATTTCAGAGTAATTGGAATGTTTAAAGAGGAAGGGCAGTAACAGTACAGTGCCTATTATAAGTTATTCCTCCTTCTATGAAAGGCTGTATTTTCCAGCCAGTTGTGTACCCAGCACAGTGAGCAATACATGGAAGAATCTAGAATGGATTTCCCCACTGGAGAGGGAAGAATGAGTTTAGGTCCCTCCCCAGGCCAACATTTCTGCAGAAAGTGCTATGTGAGGTGTTGCAAAATGTAGAAAGGGACATGTACATGTACAAAGGCCTCTTTGGTAGATTTGGTAGATCTCTACAACAGTGCGTAGTCAAAAGGGAATCCTACATTGACCAAGAAATTACTTGAGCAAGACCAATCAGAGGAACTGGGATTTCTGCATAGCAGAAGCCACATGCAATATAAATGAGCAGGAGAGAAGTGCACAAGGAATCAAGTTGGGATTTATAAACTCTGTCATCTGTACACTGCCATTGAATTTAATCGCCTTAAAAATTAAAAATGGCGTTGTTAAAGTAGCCCTGCATTGCATAAAGAAAAAGTGCAAATAAAAAGAAATTTTAAGTCCTCTTAAAATTGCACAGAGCAATTTCACAGCATCTTTTATGTATTTTAAGAAATTAGAGTTATTAAAGCCAGATTTTGCATTTTATGATGTTAGGAAAGATAAATGTGTCACAGAATTGTGCTTTAAAATGAAACCTATATATTTACCCCAATTAGTATGAACATTGAAAGCTACCACACGCTTGGGCTGTAATTAATTTCCACCATGTATTTCCCAGCCTGTGTCATTGGTACCATTTCTAAGCGGAAGCTCAGCTACTAAATTTCATGGCTTTTGTCAGAACTGAGACAATGTTTTCCTAATTACCTGCAACAAATTAAGAAATACATGTCAGCTGATTTTTCCTTTGTCCTCTGGAGCTGTTGATGGAGAACAGCCTGCCAAACCCCTGTGCCTCTCTGAAAGCCAGTGGAGGCATCACAATAAAGGCTCTTCTGGCTGGCCATGGCTGGAGCTGTGCTAATTACAGCACTCAGCCCTGTGCTTCTGTCGCGCGGTGATCTCACCCACTGGGAAGACGTCTTTCCTTTGGGCAGAACATAACCCTCACAACAGTTCTGTATCTGACCTGAGCTTTGAAATGTCAAATTGACAGCTTTTGCTAGGATCACAAAAGCACAGAACCACAGTATGGCTGAGGCTGTTGGGGCCCTCTGGGTCCACTTGCTCCAGCCCTGCTCCAGCAGGGACACCCAGAGCAGGGTGCTCATGGCCACGTCCAGGCGACTCTGGGAGATCCCCAGGGAGGAGACCCCACAGCCTCAGGCTGAGTTGGAGCTGGAGCTAAATACTGTGTCTTTTAAGCCTCCGCTGCACAGAGTGGGCAGCATAGCTTTATCCTTAAGACTGTGCCCCAAAGTTTGGGGTTGAGTGTTCCAGGGTAAAACAAGCCCTGTTCTTCATGTCACTGTGGGACATGAGGAGGTCCTTCCAGCAAGCAGAGTGGCTGTTTCTTGCTGTGAGAGTAGTTCACGTTTTTTGTTATTTATTTTTAAGGTTGTTTGTGACATTCAGCAGAAAGATAAGCATAGGGATTTTTCCATAACACATATATTGAAATCTGTAGATGGGAAACAAGGGCAGATGCCATCTATCGCTTTTCTTCTGCTCTTTAACCCTGCCATCTTCCAGGCACTACTGGAATTGACAACAGAGCAATTCAGTCAGGGTGAAGGGCATTATCCACTGGGTGGGCAGTGAAGCATGAAGTAGAATATCCTGAAACATTATATTCAGACCAATGCATGTTGGTATGCTGCTTTACACCCTGTTATTCTCTTCAAATTATACACCCTGTTGGGACATGTACCCCGTAACCAGTCATTGGTACAGTCCATTGGTGCAGTCTCCTTGCATTACTAATTGGAAACCGATCATTTGCTTGGTGTACAGCCTCTGCAAGCATCCACAGAAGGAGGCTTGGACAGATGAGGCAAAGATCTGGGCTAAAGTGGAACCTTGGCACAGCAACGCAGCCAGAACTGGGGCAGTGAGGTACAGACTGTGGCCCCATGGAAGCAGCAGGCAGCAAAAATAATGTGCCTTAGCCTGAGGTCTAGAAAGTCCAGACAAATTACAGGGATGGTTTGCTATATTGGTGCAAAAATTGTTGCTAAAGGAAATGAAATATTAAACAACTTATCTGACATTCAGTGTTCTGCTAAACTGTGCAAGATCAAGCCAAAGAGCAGGAGAAATCTCAGAGAGGTACCAGCAGAAATCTCTCTTCAGTCCAGTGGAGGATTAAGTCAGTGTTAAGTAAATTAGCAGCATTTAACAAATTGTACAAACTAATAATTGAAAGCCCAGGAGTGTAAAAACTGGGATAGTAGAGGATCTTGTCACTTAAACTGCTCCAGGAGCCAACTCATTAGTTGCTTATGGGAGTGAAGTATCTAAGATCTGTCCATAATTTCTAGCTTATTACCACTACTTTTTATAAAGAATTACTGTGCACTTAGCAGGTAGAGTGTATAATAAGTCAGCCCTGAGGAGCCTTCAGGAGCTTCACAGCTAAGAAGCAGACTGATAACACGTGAGCGGGGAAGATCTTGATAAAAATGTATTATGCATCTTTCGTTCTTGAGGAACAATTATACCCAAACCTGCTCTCCCAGGGGCCTGAACAGTGAAAGCTGCAGGAAGCCACCTAACATAGAAGACAAAATGTGATTTGCTAAGCAAGAGGAATACCACAAGCAGATGGAGCTGATCCCACTTAGAGCCTTTTGCTTTTCAAAAAGCAACATACACTAAGCCAGTGAATACTGAAATTTCTAACTTCTTTAAGTGAAATTAAGACATTGCTACAGGGAACTTCAGAACAGCAACGTGATTTAAAGGATATTAAATGTGTACACAAAAGGGGAAAAGGACATTTGACCTGCTCTCCTGCATTTTGCTGAGCAAAAGCAGTAACAGGTTTGACCACCTGGGAGCTTTAAGGAAGAGTGAGGAGCACTTTGCCCCTCTGCAGGAGTGAGGATGGAGACCCATGGCACATCTGAAAATTCTTCAGAAAAAGCATTCAGCTCTTTATCATAAGGCCAATCCCCTTTAATCACTTCTAATCATCATGGATGAAGAGGTTTCACAGCCATCATCAGCCCATGTCCCCCAGAAGAGAGCACTGAGGCCAGCTCCGTCCCCATCCCAGATGACAGCAGGACTGCAGGTGCCATCTGGCTGCCCTGGGCTCGGAGCTGCTGGGCCAGCCTCCCCCAAGGCCTCATCCATGCCTGAAGATGTGATTTCCTTCAGGCACTGCTCATCTCACCAGTGGGGAGTGCTGGGATGGGCACCGGGGCAAGAAGTCTCCCATGAGATCTCACCAGGCCCATACAAATATATCAGCTGTATTGTCAAACTGTAGGGCTACCAGTCTTGCAGAAGCCTCCACTGCTAACCCATGCCCTTTCCTCTGCCCACATGAAAGCTGGCAGTAAATCCCCTGTGAGCTAACGGATACAGCAGCACCGACGCATTGCCAAGCTGCAGGCTAAAGGTTTCACAGCACTGGTCCTGTTGGTCTTCAGGGCTGGTCTTCTACCAGCGTTTGTAACCACCGACACAGAGCTGTCTAAACAAGTCTGATGCGAGTAGTGAAAACCTTAGCGATGACTTCAGGTTGTGAAAACACAGCTTGGAGCTTAGTCACTTAGAAAAGTCAGCACACTTAGCTCAGCAGGTGTGTGTGCATCTGTGGATGGGTGTGCGTCCATGTGAAATTAATGCTTATTTTCAGCCCTACTTCCTTTAATGTGATGTATTACGGTATACACATGCCTCTGAGATGAATAGGAGGTAAAGAACCATCTACTCCCTGTTTTATTTCATACTATAATGGATTTTAAAATGCACCTGAGGTCATAGCCAGGTCTCCCTGTTGCCAGATGCAAGTCTAGACTGGTCCTGCGCGTAAAGAGCCTGCCCAGAGGCTACGGGGTCTCCTCCCTGGGGATCTCCCAGAGCTGCCTGGACGTGGCCCTGGGCACCCTGCTCTGGGTGTGGAGGGCTGGAGCAGGTGGGCCCAGAGGGCCCCAACAGCCTCAGCCATGCTATGGTTCTGTCCATGAGTTCACAGCATCATCTGGGAACCATGGGACTGAACAGGGAAAAGGAGGTGCTGTTTCATCTGAGAAGTGACACGGCAACATGGTGCCATAAGACTAGTGAATCACAAATATTTCTTGTTGAGGTGGGGTGTGCTCCTGTAAGGAGGAGCTAAGGGATCACCTGGGGAACATAGGGATGGTTCTTGCTCAGGTGAACAGGTCAGTGCTGCGTGCTGCCACAATGCATTCCTCACTGGAGGTCGGGTTGAGTAGGTTCCTCTGGATCAGTAAAGAAGAAAACGATGTTCAGGATCTCTAGTGTTGGCTTTTAATCTCCTGTATATCCCTGGAGCTAAACAGCCCAGATGTCTTCCTGCCTCTCCTTTCTTCTCTGTAGACGCATTTATAACAATTTGCATTTGCACAGTAATCTACACAGCACAATGAGATGTACTTTTTATCTAAACATTGCCATGCTCACCGAGTCTAGGGCTGGGGCCTTTGACAACTTTTCCAGGTTTAACACCACTAAAATACTCAAAATCACTGTGAGACCTGGCTGAGCATGGTGAGAGGGAGATCCATCAAGCTCAACCTTAATGATTCGATGATTTTCAGGTGAGGGCCAAAGAAGAGATTATGAAATAACTTTAAAAATCTAATATCAGAATTAGATACCAATACAAGCTTTGGGAGCTCCCCTGCTTATATACAGGCAGCACAGGTTTCTCCAGCAATTCCCTTCCCCTTGGAGGCCTCCATTCTGCCCAACACGGTGAGCAGATGAGGGCAGCCCATGTAGATCCACCTGTGCTGGCACCAAGCTAACAGGGTTTGGTTGCAATAACAGGGCTCTCTACTTCAACTCGTTCAATTGAAACCATGGGGGTTTGTTCAGCATTGCTCTTTGCTGCATACATGAATGGCATAATCTGAAATCCTCAGTCCCTAAATCCTTTCTCAAAGCAGGCTTCCTTAGGACATTTATAAATCTTTCTTTCTTTCTAGCTGTTTGACAAGTTAGTCCCCTTCGTGAGTGGGTAACCATATTACACAGAGGGATAACAACTTCTTTTCATCTGAGATAGCTGCCAGGAGCCAGTAAGCACCTTGGCAGAAGCTTCTGCCCATTCCAAAGATAACGTCACTAGATGAAAAGCAAAGAGGACAGGCAAAAGTGGAGAGGCTCTACTGGAAATTGCAATGCAAAAATCTGTGTCTTTTCCTCAGATAACTCAGAAGGATTAGAAAATCCAGCAAGGAAATGAGGATGACCAGACATGACAGACACAGAATTGCCAGAAATGAGTCCTGCCACACAGATAAGAAAGGAGATTTGGGGTGTGTATAGGCAGAAATGGCACTTGGAGATGAAAGCAAAGAAACTGCTTCCCACTGTTTCATTCTTGCTGCACCTAGGATATAGGACTGCATGCACACTTTGTAGATGAACAGGATTATACCAAAGCAGCAAGCAACTCCATCAGCAGCTTCCTCTCGTAACTCAGCCAACCCCAGAGTCCCGGATTTCTAATTACTGGGGTCAAAAAGAGGTAGCTGGCCTTCACTTCTTGCTCTGCAATGCTTCACTAATTCTGATTTGTTTCTATTTAAATTATTATCACACTCCTGCAAATTAACTTGGACAGACAGGTCACTGCTCTTGTAAGAAATAGGCTTCAGGACCAAAAATATCTATGACAAGTATAGCAGGAGGACAGTGATACTTTTCTGATTTTATTTTTCTAAGGTGAAATAGACCAGTTATGGTGGTATAGTATTATAACTGACCATTTACAATAATTTTCTCACACAGAAAGGATTGAATATATCTCCAGCTAGGCTAAATAATATCCTTTCTGAAAGATTTTCTGAGCTCCCAACAGCAAAGCCATATCAAAATATATAGAATAATCCAGGTATTAGCCGTTGCCCCACTACGTGAAGTTAAATATATCACAGCTTTACTTCTGTTGTATTAAATAGAACATATTACCAAACACAATGTTCCAAGGGAAAGGTACAGAAAGCCACCTCTATGCGTGCCCTCTAACAACAACTAAGTTTGGCCTACGGACAGAGATAAGGGAAATGTCTGGACCTGCTCTGATTCCAGCCTCTGGTGGTGCCTCTGGGATGCAGAAAGGAGATGATGCTCCACCAGCACTGCGAATTGCTTAGCTCATGAGATAATCTATCTGAAAGGAAATATAATGTGGGGGTTTGTGAGAGAAAGATCCTCACCCATTCCTGGCCCCACCAACACATGTATCTGCCGAGGAGAAGTTCGGCCTGGGACTCTGGGGACGTTGTCATCCTGGATAGGAAAGGAAGAGTTTTCATGCTGACTAGATGGTGACTCAGATGGTGGTTCCAAAACCACCCAGAGCTTTGCAACATATCCTTTCCCTGGTGGAAATTTCTGCTTCTGTATTGCCGCCCATCAGCAGACTGCACAGCCTTGCTATCGGTAACGTGTCTGGGACGATCTGGGCAGCAATTGCATTGTAACGGTGAAAGGTTTGCCATGACTTCAGATGAGTCAGCTGGGAAGCAGCACTTCCAGGTGCACGCAGAAATCCGCTAAATGTTTGCAGGCCTAGGGAAACAATTACCTCCGTAACTGCTGGGGGCCACAGGTCAAGCAGAGGCAGTGAGCCAGGCTGAGCGGCTCTTCTGTGGACATGTAAATGAAAGCACACAGGTAGCTGATACAAGATCCAGGCACATTTGCTCAGAGGAAGATATGGTCCATGGTCCCCCAGAAGTGGCTCACAGGGGTCTGTGTTCCAAGAGAAAGCAGACGCATCAACATGGGGTACCGTGGTAGACCAAAGGAATCAATACTATTCTGTGTGATTATTCCCGTCCAAAATATTGAAAATAATGTGATGGCCATGTTGCACCAAAGCAATTTTTCTAAAACATGAAACTGAGGGTATACATTGTATGTCTTGTCACGTGGCACATGAGATGTATGGATATGTTTGCTCTTTGACTGCATAAATGTACCAAAGCAGGACCATCTCTGAGTACAAAAAGGCACTAGGTATCAGACAAAGGCTTTTCTAAGGAAATTGAGGAATATAGCCACGTTGAGCTGCCTGAAGCAGAGAACTCCTTTCTCCAAGCAGCAATGCCTCCAGAGGTCTCCAGCATTGCAGCACGTCTCTGTGCAGTGGCCCAGGATTTGGCCCTCAATGTGTCTGAATCAATGCAATTGCTAGAATTTGAGCTGGGAAGGTTTCTCTTTCATGCAAAGGTGAACAAAGGTGCTGAATTCTGTTAAGAATCCATAGTGACATTTCTAAGAGGTATTTTGTATCCCTTGGACAGTTGTTATGGCGCACAATAATGCTCATTTGTATTCAAATCAATTGAAATGAGTGTATACGAGCTGAAAGCATGAGACGTACGGCACAACTTACAGTTTCTGCTTGAAGGAAACTTCATGGAAGTAACCTTGACATTATCTGTTCACTCCCCCTCCTTCTCTTCATCCTAAGTAGCCCAAGTCTGTCAGCCTTCTGGGCATATTGTAAATTCTGGCTCTGATTCATTTATAATCTCAGCAGCTCAAGGCAGCTGCAAACCCAGTTTAGCTGTCCAGTTAAAGTGGTTTTATAGCTGCTGTGCGTCTCCGAAGATTTGCAAGCCAGCAATGTGTGCCACTAAATCAGCTTTTGACAGTTTTACCAGGCTTTCGGAGAGAACAACAGGAAGGATGCTATTGCTTTACTTCTTAACCTTTGGTGTTCTTAAGGGCCTTTTGTCATTCTGAAGTTGTGCCCAAATGGTTGAGGTTTAATACAGGATTTATTGCTCATCTTTATTGCTTGGGTTCTGTTTCGTGGTTTATTAAAGTCTATCGAGTTTGAAACTGCCACCCGTGTATAAATCAAGTTAAAGAAATAAATCACCTCATACTGGAGGTACATAATATTTAGGGGTTGTCCACAAAGGAAAACGTTCTGATGTAAGTGGGAATATCAACTGGAAATGGAGTAGCTAATGTACCTCCAGTGCTTGAAAGGATGCTCCCATTCTGTACCAAGAGCTTCCCCGTGCCTCAGCGCAATTTGATTCAGAAGCAGAGCAAGACAAATCATAAAAAAGCACTCAGAGGATATATATCTGAATCGGGTATGGGGATTGCCAGGGAAGCCATGCAAATCCTGCAGCAGCTTGGCTGGATGCTGAGGCCAGGCGTGGGTGCGCGTGGGGCTCCAACCTGCTTAGAGCCTTCCCTGCAGACCCAGCACCTTGGTCCTGCACCTGGGCCAGCACGATGCCTGCTGCCGCGGCTGACAGGAGCTATGGAGCCCAGCTTTCTGCCTCCCCCTCTCCTGTCTCTCTGAAGCCTGCACATGGGGTCCTTCAGGACACGCTGCACTGCCTCTCTGTTTCCTCAGGCTCTTCCTTCTGAAGACACCAGGGTAGGATGCATGGGGACAGTAATTTTTCACACAGCCTTTGTCAACTCTGTTGTTTTTATTTTGAGGTTAACTGGCCTATCAGCATGGACTTTTCACATATCAATAGACATGTGCATAAATAGAACTGAGACTGGGACCTTTTATCATCTCTATCTACAGCATGAATTTGATCTTGTCCAGACCTCGGCAGTACGTGGGTGACATTCATAGCCACGTGTGATATCTCTTAAAATCCCCTCAGAATAGTGGACTTGGGATGTGCAGGGAAGCTTCTTTATTTACATTTTAAGCATGGTTGCCATTGAATTTTGTGTTCTTACTGGGACCTATTTGCCATCTTCATGCCACTCATCAAAGAGGGGCTTACTCTACTTCTTTGGGGAGAAGTAAGTTTAGTCTCTGTAGAGATATGAAAAAGGCAGAGTCGGGCTGGAAATTAATTTAACCCATGCAAGAATGCCACAATATCACTTGTGGGATCCCCTACATCAGCTGAACTGGGATGTACACAAAAACCAGGTTACAGCTCTGCCACCAAACAGTGGTGCCTCTGGTGTTTTCAAACACCATAGTGGCCAGCCACCTGTGGGCGTAGGGGGAAGATGCCCTGGAGAATGGCCATTCAGAGAATTGTACACAGCTACCAGTGACTGCTACGGCTCTGCTATGAGCAGCACTTTTGCACTTGAAGGAATCACAAGGAGATGTGAAAACTCCATCCACAAGCCAAAGCTCATTTCCATCCAGTCACATTTCTAAGCCAGAAATCTGGATGTGAGACGCCAGTTCTCCAGAACATGCTCACAACAAAACGAAGCAGATGGAGAATTGCTGCCCTGGTGTTTAGGGTGAGAAGTTGTAACTGACTTTGGCCTTTTCCTTGAAAAAGCTTTCAATTACACGAATATTTTCCTCTTTCTAGTGCTGCTGACTCTCCTCCCATGACTCTTGATACAGCTGAACCGTAAGGTTCGTAGTAGCAAAAGGCATCTTTTTATTCTGTCAATATCATTGTTTATTTTATCTCTGCAGCTCACACTAGGTCCTTGAATGAACAGGAAAAACAGCCCTGCTGTTATCTATATTGGGCAGAAATGGACGGGAAACCCATGGTTTTGCTCTGAGGAGCGTTGTATTTCCACACAGCTGAAATGTACTACTGGGAACACAGGGTGCTTTCAGTATCCCTTCATCTCATCCAATAAAATTAAGAGGATTCAAAGCTCTCCCCCATTCCTGGCAAGTGTCCCTCACTTTGAACTATTCAGGCAATGTGGCTCCTGCAGGTGACCTCTCCCTAGGTGCCGTCGGCTGGATTGACTTGGACTTGGACTTTTTCAGGCAGGACACTTCCCAGAGCTGCCAGAGGCTTCCTCGCCCTAGGAAGCCTTCCTCACCTCACACACACTGCATGAGTTTGCATCTCACACACTGGTTCCTCACAGCTCAAGTTCAAGCATGTAGGCTTGTGCAGCCTTGGAACAGAAATAGAAAGGGCCAAACCGCAGGCTCTCCGTCAGCTTCTGCCCCAGGCAGATAAGGAGGGCACTCCGGTAAAATGGCCAAGGGCACTGCCATGACTCAGTTCGAAGCTGTGCAGACAAAATAAGCTACAGTGCTGCCAGAAAAAGAGTGAGCCTTATGGAAGCTCCAGAAGCACCAAAATAATGGAACACTGGAAGAGAATAACAGCTTAATATTATTACTATAACTGTTACTGGTTTGCGCTGTGCCTGGGCCGCAGAGCCTTCCGCTGGGACTGGAGCTCCGTTATGCCGGCACAGGGCATGCAGGAAATGAAGAGATCACCCATGCTTTCACAGGGCTCTGTTTAAGCACTGGAGTGGGAAGAAGGGAGGGAAGGGAGGTAGAAGGCAGGTGCCATTTAAGTGCTGCTGGTGAGAGGATGTGGCAGGACTCATCTGGGAACGAGGAAGGACGTTCTTGGACACACCGGGGACAGGGGAGGGCACAGCACCACGCTGTCATGCCAGTCATATCATAAAATATTTTACTCTAATTCATCTTCTTCCCCAAAAGTCAAACACAGCACCCAGGGCTTCTCTTTGAAGATGCAAAGGGGAGTGGGGCTCCCAGGTGACACTGACTTTCCACAGGAGCCGGGCTCCTCCCTGCTTTCATCCCAGCAGGGCTGCATGATCGCCTCACAACTCCACTTGTGCTGTCTTCAAGGCACATCATCCCTTCTGCTGCCTGAATATTGCCTCTCTTGGAGAGGCAGCTTCCGTCCGGGGGGAAGGGAGNAAAAAAAAACAACCACAAAGTAAACAAGCAAAAAACCGCAGCTGTTTGATTTCACATGCGCACTAGCAGCACGTGCAGAATTCCCCCAGGAAACAGCTGAGTGGGCTTCAACCAGGAGAAGGGACTTTATCACCTGGCTTTGCCATTCCTGGCAGAGCAAGGGCATAGCACAGGCTCCAGGGCAAGATGAGGTCCGTGCTGCTGCCGGTGCCTCTGGGGCTGTGCTTTGAGAGGGCAGCCTGCAGTGGCCAGCGGTACCCAAAAGGGACCTTGACAGTCTGCAGGGCACACTGCATCTCAGGCTGTCTCCTATCTGCGTCTCTCAGTGCTTAATTTGTCCTCATCTTTCCTCTGGCCGTTGCCATGGAAAGTTTTTTCAGCATTTAGACTGCCAAC
Organism: Penelope pileata; assembly: GCA_013396635.1. Lineage (NCBI taxonomy): Eukaryota > Metazoa > Chordata > Aves > Galliformes > Cracidae > Penelope > Penelope pileata. Next base: position 208,702 of record WBMW01003703.1, on the reverse strand, counting down.
TGTATGGAGATTACAGGGAGAGAAGAAAATAACCCAATGAATGATTACATTCAGACCTGCTGAAAAATTTATCTTTCCTCCTAAAATCAGCATTTCACAGCCTCATCAGAAACCAGTACTGAGAACACTTTTAATCCTCTTACAAAAAAAACACAGCCCAAGACCACTATTGACAGCTATCCCGAAAAAGAAACACAAGATTTCATCTTGATCACAGACGATAAAAGCCTTTGCCGAAGTGGTAGGACCAAAGGGCAAGCCTGGAGATCATTGCAAGGGGGCAAGATCACAACCAAGATCAAAGAATATAAGAATTTATGCTTTTGTTGCTACCAGGTGTTATGTGACACTTCGATGGAAGTAAATGTATTCCACCTGTGGCTCAGTTTAGCTGGAGGAGAGAGGGAATTGAGATTAGAGCAACTGCAGAATCCTGTGTAATGCCGGTGCTGCTCTTTGCCTGCCCTTCTTTGCTGGGTCCCTGTAGAGGTGGTTGTAGCACAAACCACAGCTTTGTTCACCAGACTCAGCATCTGCAAGGGCAGCATTTCACACCGTATCCTTTCTCAGCATGGCCTCAGAACATGGCACAAGAACAGGTGCGGTATTGTGCTGCTGCCAAAACACAAAACACAAAATTTTTCCTTCCCGTGTAAATTCAATTTGCTTTGGGATGTCTGTCAGTCATGGCTCTATCTGTTAGTAATCATTTACGTCCTATAGCCACTAATTCTTAAAGAAATGATCTGTGTACAGTGAACAGTGTTTTGCTTAATTTTTCTTATAGCTTGGAAGTGGTATTTTTTATTATTGTGTTTAACTTTCTCTTTCTCTAACCCACCTTCAGGTATATCCATGCCTGTCCCAGTATTTGGACTACAAGATGACTCCAGAGTGTTTAAGAACAACAGCTGCATTCTTGCAGATGACAATTTTGTCCTAGTAGGCTCCTTTGTGGCATTCTTCATCCCTTTAACCATCATGGTGGTCACTTACTTTTTAACTATCAAGTCGCTGCAGAAAGAAGCCACGCTATGCGTCAATGACATTGGCCCAAAGACCAAGTTTGCTTCATTTAGTTTCCTCCCTCAGAGCTCCCTTTCTTCAGAGAAACTCTTCCAGCGCTCTTTGAACAGGGACGTGGGGACTTCTGGGAGGAGAACCATGCAATCCATCAGCAATGAGCAGAAGGCTTCCAAGGTTCTTGGCATTGTCTTCTTTCTGTTTGTTGTGATGTGGTGCCCATTTTTCATCACCAATGTGATGGCTGTAATTTGCAAAGAGTCATGCAGTGAAGAAGTCATTGGTGAGCTACTGAACGTATTTGTTTGGATTGGCTACCTTTCTTCAGCTGTCAACCCACTCGTATATACCTTGTTCAATAAGACCTACCGCTCAGCTTTCTCTCGTTACATTCAGTGCCGCTACAAGGAGGAGAAGAAACCTTTCCAGCTGATTTTAGTGAATACAATCCCAGCACTTGCGTACAATTCTAGCCAGCTCCAACTGGCTCAAATGAAGAGTTTGAAAAAAGAGGGAAAAATGATGACTAAGGATTATTCGATGGTCACGATAGGAATACGCCATTTGGACGGTGCCTCAAAGGGAAGCATCAGCCCAGGGAACGAAAAGGTCAGCGGCGTGTGACTTTGCCAGCTGTTGGCAGCTGCCGTGACAATCCCGAGTGTCGGTGAGATGCTCTGAGAGCACAGGAAAATCAGCCCTGTCTGAGGGACCCTCCAGCAACATCACATAACGCCTCACATTGTCTGCTGATGAAAAGCAGGGTTGAAATGGTATCAAATGTGCAATTTTTTGTCATACAGTACTTTGGCTGTTTTAAGCACAGGCTTTATTACACTTATTTTTTTAATATTGTAAAGGATATATTTCTTAAAGAAAAAAATGCAATTTCTGGTATTATAATTATGGGCTGTGAAGAAATCTACGCATTTCTTTTCTCTTTGCAAATGAAAGCTAAGCTGTCCTTTGATTTCCTCGCAGAGCAGTCCCCAGCTAGTTCATCTTGCTGCAATGGAATTTTGTTATCATTAACTGAACGAGCACTTTATGGAACTTTAAATAAAATGATGGTCAATTTGCAAATATATATTTAAAATAAATTTTAAAGCATTAAAGAAAAGTCTATTAAAATCTGTATAGATTAATTATATAGAAATTTTGGTAACGGTGTTTTTAAGGCTATTTTTTTCTTCTGAGTGACCATTCTGAAATGTTAATGGGCTTTTCCACCATTTGTTCTACACTTCGAATTAGCAATCTTCAGAAGTAAATTATACTTGAATGATCCTTTGTTTCTATCATCATTCTTAATCTTTATTTCATGTCTTGCACTGTATTTCCACTCTAAAATTTTCATCTGTTCCAACATAAAACTTCAAAGTAATTTTTCTGAAGGTAATTATTGGACTTGATTCTCTGCTCCTTCTCAGTGGTGTTGACAAAGAAGTGAAGTAAGAGAAGAACGGAAAATCAAGCACATTGCTAAATAATTTCAAGAGCAATTCCATGCCTCTTTTTGATTCCAACAGAGCCTGATTTAAGTAATGTCAGTGAAGGTTTTGCACGAGTAAATCCTTTAGTGAAAGGTTTCAGCAGATTCTCTCTCACCATTTCTCTTTGGTTAAAAAGGTCATTATGAAGGTGTCCTTCTGGTTTTCTTTTAGTGCTTGTAGAGTCAGAATTATTCAAAACCTGTTACTTGTTCAACATGGTTTTCCCTGGTTTCACTGTTTCGCTGTGATGGTAGATTGCTCAGGAATGATAGGTAGCTTGCACTATAAGGACTCAGCCTTAATGAAATATGCTCGGGCCAGTTGGGCCCACTTGGAAATAATGAGACTCATAAACAGCACCATATTTCACCTGCATAGCTCCAAGAGCAGAACACATTCCATAAAGAACATCAAATACGTTGTCTGAAAGAACGCTGTCTGATGACTTTTAGGCATCATAAACATTCTAACTGAAGCCAGTGGGACTGTGCTGGAGAGCAGAAATACAAATGTTACATCAAAACTTAAATTCAAGCATTCGATTCATCACATGAATTTTGCAGCCATAAGTGGGATGCAATCCAGTTTCAGATCCTGTCCAATCCAAAAAATAGCACTGTCTATCCAGAAGCCAAACTCCAATGCCTTCATCACTTAACAAGTCCTTCTCTTGAAGCTGTTCAGTCTTCATAGAACAATTGAACATCCACTGGGGCAAAGGAGAGAGAGAGAGAAATGAATCTGATTCATTCAACTAGATAGAGTCTTGCCTAGAAAAGGAAGAACTTCAACATAAAATATTGAATTATGTGGTAGAAGACTTAAACTCAGCTGGTTAATTGGTTGTCTTCCAAGCAACCACTTTTATTATTTGTTTACCAGTTGCCCGTAAGATAACTAAATCTGCTGCTTTTTGGGGGCAGTTTCCTGCAATGTGAGATAGGTCACAGCAATGGTATGCATGTCATCTATGAGCATGTGGCCACTAATGGTTACCCCCCAAAAAACTGGGACCTTTGGATCCCCTGCTAAATCAAATGCTGTAAAGACTGTGCTCACTGAGACGGTCAATGGAAACTCTTGGACACCAGAACCAAAGTGAAAGAGCTTCAGCGGAAGGAAAAATCAGCTCACTGCTCCTCCCTTCCTACATCCCTCAGCTCCTGCATAGCACAACAAGAGGGGTACAATATCCCATCTCCACACAGGCAGAGAAGGGATTTCAGGTGGAACCTGCTAAACACAGCTGAGCACGAGGGCCACTGTGGAAGTAGGTGGGCACAGCAACTTCTCACTGTTTGCTAAGGAGTTTGATATAACCCTAAATCAGCAGGTTTGAGCCAAGGACAACCACCAGCTCATATAGAATCATAGAATCATAGAAATACTAGGTTGGAAAGGACCTACAAGATCATCTAGTCCAACTATCTTCTCACACCATCGCTTCAGGGTATCCCGAAAACAAGGTATTCAGAACCTCCTGGTTCCCAGATATTTCCACTCTGCAAATGAAAGATAATTTTGAGGATTCGCCCTTGGGAACTCCAGGGAAAAGGCAGGCAGCAATAAAACTGTGAGCAGAGGTCAGGCGATCTGGGTCTGGCACCAAACCAGGTTGCCTTTGTATGGTGAACACTGACACAGGATCAAAGGACTGAACCCTGCGTGTGAGGGGAAAGGAAACACAGGTGCTTCCAAAAGTGGAAGGAGATGCCAACTTTCATGCAATTCGTTCCAATCTTGTTGCATCTCCGTTCTCTCAAGTGAACCAAGCAGAACGGACAGAGAGCCCCGGTTGTCTTGTCCATCTGTGCCAGGGAGCAGAGCTGGCCTGCGTACCTTAACATGTACACGGGCACCCTGCACTTTTCCACAGCTCAGTTCTTCCAGAAACTCCAGCTACTGTTCAGCACAGTCTCCTTCCCTGGGCTGCTCTTCATGAGCAGTTACTGAACATTCAACACCCGCTGCCTATGCTCCTGCTCACTGTCTGCATCGCACCCACGTGGCAGAGCAAACCAGCCTCCTGTTTCCCTCTCGTTTCACCTTCAGTTCCTCTTTCACAATGTCAAATTGCTCAGGTTGCAAATACTGACAGGGAACGTTTCAGTACAAGCAGAAAGGCTTTCAATTTCTTGCTTCATGTTTCGTTAGAAGACAACTTCGTCCATTAAATCATTTCCTACTTACTAAAATAAAACCTATGTTTTGGGCCTAAGAGACTTGACAGCATTTCTTTAATTGACAGCTGGAGGTAACATAACATTTATTTTTTGGTCAGAAGCGAGGATGTCCAATGCCTGAGATTTTAATACTCCTAGCACTGAGAGAGATGGTTTTATTGAGAGCAGCAGCTCTCTTGGCCAAGAAACCTCTTTCAGCTAAGAATGCACAGCAGATGAAAACCACTATCTCCAGCTCTTTATGCAGATATTTGACAGTTTTCTGAGACCTGACTCTGCCACCTTGCACCTAAATGTTAACAGATTTTTGTGCGGTTTGCCTTATTGAGGATGACAGAGTCAATGTCTGAATTTGTAATGCCCACCGCGCCAGTTCTGCGGGAGGCTGTTAATCAGTAGATGGCAATTAATAACTCATTATACTGCTGCCAGACAACAAAGTTCAGCCATTTCCAACCAGAGTTTATAGCACTGGGCCTATGCTTGGGATGAACACTACAGTTTAATACGACCAGTTTCTGAGCAACAACTCCATCTTGCTAAAAAGTGAGTGTTTTCACTAGGCATCAGGGTGGAATGGAAATTTTGAAANGAAGAAGAAGAAGAAGAAGAAGAAGAAGAAGAAAGAAAAAGACATTCACATTGACTAGATCAGAGGTTAGGGCCTTCCCCTGCCATACAGGAAAAGCATGATGAGTCGGTCTGTTCTAACCGCATCCAACAGGACTGCTTTGTCTGAAAAACGTTTTAACTGACAATTTTTCAAGCAGTCCTACATTTTATTACTGCTAAGACTGCATCTGAAAAATGTCCAAAGACATAAAGCTCACCACGTATCTCCTAAGCTGGTGTGCATACTTGATATACTTCAGGGTAAAAAATCCTATGTATCGATCCCATTCAGCCCATCCTGCACTGTACTTATGTAATTATTGGCAACCAGTGAGATGCATTCTATTTTGAATACCTGTATCTTTGCTTATGTAAATACATAGAGAAAAATGTTTGCTGTATTTTGTAAATGCTAATGTAAAATGTTGTTCTAAAGCTTTATTGTTTTGTCAGATTCCACTGCTTGTAAAGCAGATTAAAATATTCAAACGCCATCAGTTGCTTTATAAAGCGGAGGTTTGTCTTAAGATGTAATTTTAGTTTGCTTTAATTTTCCCATATATATCCACAGTACAGCATCAGCTGAAAGGTAAGGTCATTCTAAAGCTCTTGCTGAACTGACAAAGAGAAAGAACACATTGCAGAATTTAACTATCATTAGACTGCAGTCCACACTCTTTTTTTTCTAAAGACAGCATTTCTAATGAAAAAGTATGTTCTCTTTAGACAAACGTAAACAGCTTAAACTGTTCTGGTCTCAGAAACAATGTACTTTCAATATCGATAAACCAATTAAATATCCCCCAAAAGTCACACTATAAGATTAAAATGAATAGGCATCATACACAAATAGCATGACAACACTTTGCAAACATTATAAAAAACACCTGAGCCACAGAATCACAGTGCCATCTATTGGTAGCATTTCCTTTCACAGAGAGTAATACAACAAGAACTCAAAATGGATTTTATTCCTTCTCGACTTTTTCCATCTTAAATCTAAAACAAATCTCTTCCTCCAAACTGATTTTATGGCATACATGCTCTTGTTTTCCGTTGCAACACATATTAGAGTGTAAGGCTGGTAATAGCAAGTCCCCTCCAAACCTAGATTAGTCCTAAAGATTCACCACGGTTTAAAATGTGTAGAGTGCACAAACACATCTTGCTTCAGAAGTTGTCTAAAAAAGGTAAACATCACTATTTATTTTAGTTACAAACCTGTGGGGCACTATAGAGTGAAATGTGACCAGTAAGTCCCTGGCACATTACCACTCATTTTTACCTCTGTCGCACTAAACTATTGAACATAGGCTCCAAGAGAGCATAATCACTCACGTTAATTGGAAAACCCCTTGCCAGATTTACCTGATCTGACATGCTTTGCACTGACCTTTGAATGAGAACAAATCTACTTTATCCACCTGGCACTCCGAGCCCTAAAAGCAAAGGTATTTGGGAGAAGAGGATACTTGGTCTACAAGATTACAGCATAATCTCCTGAGACTCCTTGAAATACGGTAAAAAGGTATTTGTAAATTTTATACAATGCAGTGATGTTCCTTGATTGAATCTTATGATGTTCAGCATTGGTATCTGCAATTTTATCCAAGATGGACCGTGTTACCTGACCCTGAAACAGTTCCAGCAATGGTTCTGCAAACCACAATTATCTTCAAAGTTATTTAACCACAAACGTTTATCATTTTTCAGTTGAAGTCTAAATTTTAAGGTAAAGAAAACCTGACAAACTCAAAACTTTTATTCAAATTCAGTGCATCATTTTACTTGTGTAAAGTTACTCATATTCTTAGTCTTCAGAGGACATACACTGGGATTAAGTGTATCTGAATTGACTTATCTGACTTATATTGCTGTGTACCCAGTACAAAGCAAGGCAAGACAGGGGATGGCTCAACTGGAAAATTAAATACAAATTCAACAAAGAATTTTGGGTGGCTGTGGAGAAAAATTAGAGCTCAGTATGGCCAGGTACTGTGGTTTTTATGTGTTGGACTTGTAAAGGTTTTTTTATATAAAACGTGTAAGGAATATGTTTTAACTATGAGAACTTCACCACTCTGGGTGTGAACTGAGTGTGCAGAAAATCAGACCTAAGATCTTTCTTAAGAGATCCTAATACATTAGCAGAATTTTATTTTTTATTTTTTTAAATATCTGCGTTCACAGTGGGAGTGCCTGGAAACGATCCCATGTCAGCAGACTTCCTTATACCCACGTGCCCGAAGATTTGCTTCAAAACAAAACATTAGCAAAAAGATAATGAAGCAAAAGAGAAAAATGAACAGAGTTTATACAAAGGACATAAATCAACGTATGGATGTATGCTCTGAAGGGAGTCGCCATACATGTGCACCAACATGGCCCCCCATCAAAAACTCTTAAGTAATCAGTCTTTACCATGATGGCAGGACACCAGTGAGTTCTACAGGGGCCTGAATGGGGCCAGTGCTATGTAACCCGTTAAAGTCTAGAAAAATATATGTCATAGTGAAGAACTGAGTGCCAAGATTGTGCAAAGAGGTCATGACACTGCGATGGCTCCGGAAATAGCAGATGAAATTTGAAGCAGGTAAATCTAAGGCGATGCAACTTAAGGTGATTTCTCGAAGAAGAAAAATCAGCTCTATCTTTACACAGAGAATGATATGCTCCAAACTGATTGTTACCATGTGGGAATGAGATCTTTGCATTATGGAACTGTGTAAAAAAACATCTAAGAAGCATTTGAGCAATATTTTAAAAGGTACAGAGAAGAGAAACAAGGACAATCAATATTACAGGATGGCTTTCATGTTTATTACCCAAATTGACTGGGATTCTTCAAAGATTGGGCAAATTCATGAAGGAAAAAGCCAAAGAGGGCTCTTTAACACACAGGTTATAGATATCTCCAGCCAGATCACCGCAGGGATCTCAGATCACCAGAAGTTAGCAGGATGCTCTCTGGAGCTGCCTGCCAAAGGTGTGTGCTCCTCCTTCTACCAGGTTATGCTACAGCAAAACAAAGTGTTGGGCTGAATGGACTTCTGGTTTGCACCACGACAGCTGTTTGTGTTAGACTTCAAACGGAAGAGGTGATCCGTGTATGTATTTAATTAAGCGATTCCCAATTTTTCTGTTCCTGCTCTTCCATAAATATTTGTGCAAATGCATAAAAGACCCCAAGGAGTCAATTCAGAAATTCTTAGGTCACAATTCACTGACAACATAAATATTAGCATTTCACAATATCACTGTTTTTTTTTTCCTGTTATATGATGAATGTTCTGCAATGACAGAAAGATTGCCAGTCTGATGCTCCTTATACATTCCTTCAGTGCTCCCAGTAATAAAATGGTTCATGCAATCACATAGGTGCTGTGGGAAATGGAAGCAGAGAAAACAGTAGTTAAAATGATGGCTGCTGAGCTTCAGAGCAACTTTACGAAAAGCCTGTTTCAGAAAGTCAGCGCTACTGAATCATTTAAATGACAAAGAGGTTCCGGTGATCCCTTTCTCTACGCAGGAAAAGGAAAATGGTTGTGATTTGAAAAATTCATTTTTCACTGTGAGTCAGTCATTTAGGCTGGGAACTGCTGGGAGACTCCTAGTTAAGCGCCCATGTCTAAGCCAGTTGACCCAGCTCGGAAATGTAATGGAGAAAGAGAAGCAGTCTAAAATGAGTATTTACAGCAAGTGGAAAGTATCTCCCTTTGGAACTGCCTGAAGAAAATCCCAGCCTTCAAATCCAATGAGTATAAAATAAATAGCTTCATTCACAACTAATAGCAGCTATAATGTAGCCACAGAATATTGCTTTTCAATATTAAATTGTTGTGGCTGTTGGACCTATGGCTAGGCCTGGAAATGAGGCATAGAGGATAAATTTTGCACTCCAAGAGGATGATTAATAGTCACATTTAGGTTACCCGAGGGAAAACACTATTCCTATTTCCTGAATGTGCCTCTTGAGCAACAGTAGCCTGGGAAAAGATGAAAAGATTGAACTGTGCCATATCGGGATTTAGAAGCAGAGTGGTCCAATGGATACTCCACCAGAATATTTTGAACTGCTTCATGTAACAGTGCAGCATCACTGACAAGGTTCCCACACAAGCAAAACTCACCACGGCTGGACTCAGGAAATCTGTATCTCAGCTCTCCGTATGTGAAGTGCAGAAAATATTTTTTTCTCTTTTTGAGCTTGCAGACGGTGAACTCTTGAAGTCAGAAGCTGTGCTTCGCTAAGTTTTGTACAGTGTTTCGCACTTTGGACCTCGTCACTGTCAATCACAATAAGTTCTTTCCTTTTTTCATTTTAAATAATCTATCCTATCAATAGTTCAGAATAGCGTCTCCTTTCTTTACTGCATCTTCAATTATTTTTACTCCAAAATCTATTTCTGAACTGAAGCCTCTTCTCTTCACAAAGACCTATTATCCTTGTCTCTGTATCTTTGCTAGCTCAGGAAATACAATAATCATTTTTTTTTCCTTTTTCTGAGCAGATCTCAGATGATTGCACTCTATTCCATCACCCAGGTCATTAATAAAGGCACTAAACAGTCCTGGCTCTCGTATCGATCCCTGAGAGGTGTCACTCTGCCACCTGGACTCTGTACTACTGATCAATACACTCTGAGCACAGCAATCCAGCCAAGTTTCCACCCACTAACTGAGCCTGCACCTCACCAGTCTGGCTAAAAGGGGACTAAGAGAAGATGTTGCAAGGTCTTTTGTGAAAGCCAAAGTATTCAACATCCACTGCTCTTGTTTTGTTCATTGAAGGAGACTTCTCATCACAAAAGAAAACTAGACAGGTCAGACATGCCATGCTCTCAGAAAATCCACGTTGGCTCTTCCCAGCCATCCTCTTCTTCCTGTACCTGGAAATGGCTTCTAGGAGGATTTGTTCCATAACATTGCAGTGGACATTGGTAAGGCTGACCAGACTTCAGTTATTTATTTTGCTGGATCATCCTTCTTGGCCTTTTTGAAGTGGGTGTCTTATTTGCCTTTTCCTATACATAAGGAAAACTTATTTTAAAATAAATAATAATAATAATCTTGGATTGCTCTGACCTTTTAAACATGATATAGAATGGCTTTGCAATGACATTTTCATCTCTCCCAGCACCATCTGAGGCATCCCATGTGCTCCTACAGACTTGTGAATATCCAAATGGCCTCAGTGCTTCTTAACATTTTCCTCTTTTGCAGCCAATATTTCACCTGACAGGTAGATTCTGTCAGTGAAAACTGAGGCAAAAAAGAGACACTGAGTACCCCACTTTTAGCCATGTCCCTTGTCAGTAGCTCCACTGCCACACTGAGCAGTGGGCCCACCACATTCCCCTTAGCCTTTTCCTTTGCTGTCAATGTATGTATAGAAACCCTTCTTATTGTTCTTCACATCACTTCTAGTTCAGCTCCAGTGAGCTCTGGCTTTCCTAACTGCATCCTTGCATGCTTTAGCAATATTTCCATCTTCCTTCCAGGTAGCTTATTCCTACCTCCACTTTTGTGGTCTTCCCTTTTGCTTTTAGAGCAGTCAGAAGTCTTCTCTTCACCCACGCTGGCTCAAGCTCAGCTTTATGCAAAATGAATGGACTCTTCTTGTGCTTTGAGAAGGCTGTCCCTGAAGATCAGCCATCTCTCCTAGGCTTTCTTTAACCTTCCAGGGAAGTCTCCCAAAGGATCCTGCCATGCAGATCTCCGAATAAGCCACTATCTGCTCATCTGAAGTCCAGGCTTGTGAGTGTATTTGTTCTGCCCACTTTTAGACAATGACTATAACTAAATAATCCCACGTATTAGCGAGTGAAAACTGGTTACTTTCAAGTTTCTATTCCTTTCTGTGATTCCACTTACTCAAATTGAATGAGGACATTCAGAAGACCTTTTGTTAAAACTCAGGTCAACAGAACTTTTGCAATTTCCCTTGGGGCAAAAAGAGCATCATCTTTCACTTTTTCTCCTTAAAACATGTTTGGAATTCTGACTCTTCATTATCTATAGTGTCCCTAGGACCCATACGTGTTATTAAAATAAATGTTCTTCCTGCTGGGGATTCTGCTAGCTGTTCCAAAAGCCGCGTAGGCATGTTACCATACTCAGTCTTTGACAGCAGTAAAGTACTGCTTTTTCCTCATTATTTTTAAAAGCCATGCTCTTCAAAATAATCAATCACTCCAGAGGCAAATAATTTTTCAAAAAAAATACATTTTTATAACTTCTTATCACACATGGCTTACTTCTCCAGCTGCAAATCTTCTGTGAATGTATTTCCTGCAGGCACTCTGCAAAAAGGATTCACGAACACCTGAAGCCTTACAACAGTTCAGGGCTATTGAGGCCATTCCAGCTCAGTGCTGCAGAAACACCAATACAAAATACGGCCAAATTAAGGAGGAGTCAGGGGAGTTATTCTGATACCAGAGTGACAAAAGACAACCGCTGATCTTGAAATCATCTCTGGACACAGAAGAGATCGTGTAACTAACTTCATCAAAGAGAAACTGACAGAATTGTTCAGGGAAACTCCTCTGTTTGCTGATCTGTTTAATCAGATTAGGTTTTTAGTAAAGACTGGAGTTTTTTTTCCTATAGAATAAGGATACTTGTATAGAACATAAAAAGAGGAGACAGCCAGCATTGACAACACTTGCAATGGCGTTACATTGCAAGGGAGGCCAAAAGACCTATATGGACTTCAGTGGCTTACTAAGTCTCTAATGAACAAAAGAGAAGCAATGCAAGCAAGAAATGGAGCCAAGAAGAAAAAACCTTAACGCAAGTAGATAAAATAACTGAGGGTGTATAGTCTCCAGCCTCTGCAATGGGCTTTGGTGGGGAAGAAACACCTTGGGCAAATCACAGGAAAAGTAAAGAACTGCTTTGAAAGGACAGCAGTTAGATAACATCACAAGTTGCAGCAAGATTAAGTCCTGACAGTATTGAAGGAAAGAAAAGGAAATAAAGTTTGGAAGATCTAACTTCCATTTAAGACAAAAAAAGTAAGATGGATGGATGTGATAAAGAAGGGGAAATTGAAAAATAAATCAATAATAATGAAGTGGCAGATAAATTCTCTTTCTCCCTGTGTAAAGCTTCTCCCTTGAAAAGCTGAATACTCAAAGCAGATGATGTCAGTGCAACCAGCTTGAAATGTACTGAGGAATAATACCTTTAACAGCCATATGTGTTGCTTCAAAATGACCAATAGGATTATATTAGTTTAGGACAATTTAGACAAGTATGGCATTACAATCATAAATCACTAAATTATGAACAACTGCTATACAAGATTGTTCTATTTATCTTGTGAATTGTTTCTATGGCAGCTGTATGACATGAAAACAGCTCTCTGGAGGCATGTAACACAGCTCTCACATTATTTTCCTATGCATTTATTTTGGTTAGTTTTGACTGAAAACAACATGGGAAAAGTTGTTTACAGTAAAGAACTAAATACAAATAATCTCCTGGCAAAGCAGACAGCCATGTGTGAATACAGAGGTTTGAATAACCAGAGAGAAAATGAGATCACATGAACAAACATTATGTAAAAAAAAGGATGAGAAGCACTAGCAGGAGATAGAATCCACTGCTATTAGGTAAAAGAGTTTAACAACTAACATCCTTAATTCAAACTACCACAACAAAAACATTGGACAAGTGTGTAACCAGGTGCATGGCAAAGGGGATGACCACTCTTACTGAANTAAGGAACACCTGTGCCCCCCTCCATGTGACCAGGAGGGGTGGACCCAGGGTGGGACTACCCTGGGCTTATTTAAGAGCCAGCCACTGAGGGGAGAGGATCTCTGCTGTGTGGGACCTGACTGTTCCTCATCTTGGTGGGAGATCGCGATTGTGAGTACAATATCTTTTGTTCTCTGTCATTAAACCTTTAATACTTTACCTGGGATTGCTTATGTGATTGCACCACAGTACCATAAGCTTAAGACATCCAGGCTGCTTGCCTACAATGTGAAAGTTTCTTCCTGGAATCTTTACTCCAAATTTGTTTGATGGGGATGAAGGCAATGGTGGACTTCCCCAAGCACAGAAAGGATGCTGAGAATGTGGTGGAAAGGCAAAAAGCCTTCTGACAGAATACAAAGCCATCCTTACAGATGCCAGAAGAAATGCTAGGCAGACTACATGAAATCTTATCTCACTACTGCATTAGATCAACGGTAAAATGGTACAAAATGATGTCTGTAGGGGGAACATACAGTATGCTGGAGAAGCATGTGCTGTGCTCGGAATATAGTTATAAAGAAATACCTAAGGCAAGAGTACACAAGCCATGGGAATTGCAATAGCAAATTTCTGTCATTCTTTTTAATATTTTTATTTCTACTGTTTGTCATGCTGCACCATATAAGGAAATGATTTATGTAGTTTCATCATTTGATGATGGACAGGAAGCCCACTGCACATCTATTTTTTATAGATAGTCTGAAATGATAGGTAGAGTGATACCAAAACAAGTTCACTGGTGACAGCAGCAGAAACTCAGACACTGTCTCAAAGGATACAGAAACTGCATTAAGGTTAAACAAGTGTGCATAACCTAGGATGCTAACAAGGTCTATACAAAGAGCACAGAAAAGACTGCACCAGCTTGGCAGCTCCGATCACAACGCTATCCTGGTGCGTTTTTCACTTCACATGTTCTTATGCACAAGGCACACTCAGCTGTATGCCATGAAAATAGCTCTCTGGAGGGCTGTGACACGTTATTGGCCTAGGGGTGTATTTCTGTCATTTTTGGCTGAAAAGACACACAAAATAATAATTTTGTCTTGACGTCAGGGAGATGCAGGGTGGTCAGGTAAGCTCGTCAGTGGGCTGCCAGTTGGATCCTTCTGAATATATTGCTCTGAAATGGGAACAAATTGAATGAAGGTTATCTAAGAGACTTGGAAAGGAAATCAAAATCTTATCAGCATCAGTGCTGAGACAGGCATGCTTTATACTGCCCAGAGAGAAATAGCTACAAACAACTGCAGATACCAGGCAAAATGAGATGTGTGCAATGACAGCTAACTATATACATGAGAGAGAAAATAGCCCAGCTACAGTTTGGATCAAGTAACAAACTAACTGGGCAATATCTTGGTAATGAGACGAGGACGTAAAGAAACTAACAAAACACATATGTGTAGAGATGGAATAAAAATACTGGGGAATGTTTTAGAAATGCTAGTGAAGAACCATTCATTTGCTGCAGGGCAAGTTAAACCCAGCTTGCAAAAGAAAAAAAAATGAGAGAAGAAAGTTTAAACAGCTCAGACACAGATTATTTGTATGAGATATATCAGTGTACCGAGACAGGACTGGAAAGGCAGTTGGGAATGCAGAATGAGTAGCCAAGGTCCAAGGTCCAGCAGCTGCATTACAAATGGATCTATCAGCTCTGCTGAGGGAAGTAAAAAGTAATGGGAGGACAAAGTTGGCAGTATTGTGTGTTGCTAAAATGAGGGATTATAAATAGAGAAGAATTGTCACATCGACAAAGTAACAGATGATCAGACTTCAAAACACTATGGGCAAAAATAGTTTCTGCTAATAAAGTCCAGGGTAGAAGATTAAAAAGAGGGAAAGTGCTTTACTGAGGACTCTTTTTTTATTCTTTGATATATATGATCTGCATGTTTAATTGCAAATTAAGAAAAAATTATGATGTATTAACAGCAGGAAGTGAGAAGAATTTGGGATATGAAGAGGATAAAAGTACTGTCAAATACCTTCTCTTACTTCTGTGATCTCCCAACCGAGGTGTCATGATAAAAATGACCTAAACTAGAGTTTGGTTTTACTATAAAATCTGGAGTCCTTCAGACAGCAGCTGCTAAGAAGAATGATGAAATAGTTAACAGAGGTAAAACATTTCAAACTTAACAATGACATGGTTCAAGTTTAAGACGCTTTAGCAACTTCTTTTCCGTTGAGGACTGGGTGACTGAGTGAAAATAGTGCTACCTTGTTCAGTATTTCAGCAGTATCAGATTCTCTGGATTATCACTTCAGAGTTCAATACTTCCTTCCTCTTCAAATCCGGTGCGGACACACCAGCTTCCTGCAATACTGGGGCACCAACACACCAGTGCCACACACAGATGCTCTTCTCCGGGCCTACAGAAAAGCTGGAGAAGAGCCTGAGGTGCAGCCAGGCGGGGGGCACCCCTGCTCCCCCAGCCGGTGCCCCCACAGCAAGGGGCCTGCTCCAAGCACAGCCTCAACGTGCCCAAACCATGCAGCCCCCTGGGGCACAAAACGGCAGCCACAGCCAGGGCGTGTGTCCTCCCTGCTGCTCTGCTGCCAGCCTCCGGTCTGAGCTCTCCCTTCGCTTTGTGCAGGGAAGCTGAGGAGGTTTGTAGAGGTTTTCTCTTCAGGCCCAGAGCTGCTGCTCAATGGCGATGGGTTTAATGGAGATGAAGTTCTCCCTCCTCCTCATGGGGCTCCTTCCCCTCTGGGAAGGGGGAGATTCCTCCCCCTGTGATGTCTTAGAATCAATGATTTGCCATTTTTGCTGCTTGTAATTTCCAGATGTATTGCTTTGCAAGATAATCAGAGCAACAACCTTGAATACCTACCATTTCGCCTCATTAAGGTGCTTGCATCAATGATAAACACCCTTCCCAACAACAAGACTTCTGTAACAAGAGCAACATCTCCTAAACCTGGGGGTCAAGTCTGAAACAGTAACTGATCCGTAGAAACTAGGCGGGGACGGGGTGTCCTTACAAAACCTGTGCCCAAACACAGACAGAGCAGGGGAAAACCTCCCCAAAAGACCACCAGAGACCATTGAAGACCCCTACACAAGCACGTAAGATTCAAATATGTTTGTGCAACCTTGTGCTTACACGTCCTATGACTATGGAATAGGTCGGTGTGACTCATGCATTAGGTGGGCACGCAGTGAGAACTTTCGGATGATCAACAGAAGCTGGTATAAGGACTCAGGCACGCTTGATGTGTGGACACGACCCACCTCGCGCCCAGCACCACAATAAAGCAATATCTCCTCCCTAACCACCTCCCTTTTCAGTGTGTTTCTGCAGATTTTACAACCGACAACAGCTCGAGCAGCGCTGTTTCTCGCAGCTCCCTCCCCACGGGGCCAAGAGNGCCCTTCAGTGTGGACATTTTGTCCAGAGCCTAAAATCCGCGTTGCGAGCTCGAGGCCAGGCAAGACAATAAACAGGCCCGAGGGGCTGGCTCGGCTTTCTTGGTGCGCTGTGGGAGTGCACGAGTACAGGAGAGAGAGCGTTCTGTTTGTACGTGTGCTGCACGCCTTTGCACTGCCGGGTGTCACCAGGGTTCTCTTTGTGGAATGCCAACCAGCCCGTCAGCCTCCTTCTCTCCAGCTGCACAGGAAAACATGATAGCAAAGGCTCCTTATATTCCTCTTTTCTGTTCCTGTAACTTACTATAAGTCCTGGAATGCTTTATTTTTATAATTTAACTTGCTCGTTTGTTTTTTTGACAGTGAAGGCCATGGCACTGAAGCAGGTTTCCAGCAACAAATGCTTTGAGGGTCTCCAGAAGGTGTTTGAACATGACAGGTAACCACTAGAGAAGCAATTTAAATGTCTGTCAGGGCAGCAAATCCTCGATATCATTGCTGTCCATGTTCCCAGTCTGTGGGCAGATAGTAGTGTGTTCTCATGAACCATTTTTCAGTATTTCAGTAAGGAGTGTTGTCTGCTGCTTTGGCTGTGCTCTTGTATTCCTGTGTTAATGTTTAACATGTTCAGCATACTTCAGTGCTGCAGACCTGAGCCAGGAAAGCAGTGTTTTTGCCTTTTAAGATGAAGCTCCATTACTTGGGCTGTCTGTTGGCAGCCCAGGGAGCCGCTGTCCGTACAAAGTTCAGTTCGCTCTGCCGGGTGTTTTGCTGTTACGCATGCTTACAAAGTGCTGTGGGCAGAGAGGCACCGCAGACGCATTCTTGTTGTTTGATGAAGGTGAACAGAGAAGCATTCCTTTTTTTATTTCTCTTCCAAATTAAAAATCATTATGCTTAGATAAACTGTTATTGACGATTTCAGGCTGGGCCATCACTCTGTAGATTTGGCACACTGAAGGAACACCCATCTCTTGGTGGAGCGTGCTGTGCAGTGTGTTTTCTGTAACTCATGTGGACGTGTTCTTCAGTAAAAGTTATTTTCCAGTTCAATATGCAAGGCTCAAGTTAAATATTGCTGAGGTTCAAAATTCTGTTATCAAACTGTTCCCTGCTCTAGCAACGCTGCAAAAATACGGTTTATGTGTAAGTCTTTGTTTTCAATATGCTCAGAACAAGGTGGGGAAAGTTAACTGTTTTCAATTCAAGGGGCTAAGGCTGAGTTTTCAGTCATTTTTCACATTATTTAACTTCTTAGTTGTTAAAACTCACTGACCAAATACTGTCTTTGAATGAAATGCACTGATCCTGCTTTTCTTTTTGATGCTATTGACCTTGTTACAAAAGCAGTGCTGATAACAAGGGATGTTTTATTGATACAGTACAGAGCTGAAATGCAAAATGAAATTTGGAATCTACTTGCCTCCAAAAGCAGAAACTGGAAAGTGCCCGGTACTCTATTGGCTCTCAGGTAAGTAACGTGAATTTTAGGATTTTAAAAAGAGAATCTTAAATGTACTTTAGCTACTGTGTCCTGCATGTTCATGGTGGTAGGAATCCCTCTTATTTTTCAAGACCTTTTCTGTCAGAAAGATTTTGGAAACTGAAGTACTGTGGGCAGTATGTAACAAATGATATTTCTCTTTCTTCTAGGCTTAACATGCACAGAACAGAATTTCATCACAAAAGCAGGTTTTCAGCAAGCTGCAGCTGAGCACGGCCTCATTGTAGTTGCCCCAGACACCAGCCCGCGTAAGTTTTCCCTAACGATATGACTGAGGATACTTCCGTTGTTATAATGAAGTCTGCTGTCTTTATTCTCCCAAGAATGGAGTGCCGCATTTTGCCACAAAGGGCATTGCCCACCTGAGCCACAGCTTGACCTCCCCTCTCTGTTGTTAGCTGGGTTCTATCATCTGTAATCTAAATAACATGCCGCTGAGGGTTTCACATTTGAAACTCTTATTGTGTTGGGCACTAAAACTGGAACAAAGAGACCATTGAACTGAGCACAAACAAGGAGAGAGAAAAGATGGAAAACAAGAAGCATGTCTTACCAGAGATGCTTGTACTTTGGCGTGCTGAGACTTGGGGGGGAAAAAAAACCAAATAGGACTGTGTTGTCACACAAAGCTGTTGTATTTAGTCGTTATTGTGTACTGTCTCCTGTAGTCTATTAAGTACATGTCTCCAGAGGGTACTTAGAACGAAGTTTAAAGCAAACCAGAACTTTCTTCCCTGCAGTATTGTTGGTGAAACAGCATTTTGAAACGCTGTCCTGTTAGTTGGATGAGGCTGAGCTGATGTGTGATGCGGGAAACTTATGCGGTGGATCTGCAGTTCCTGGAAATGCAGCCTTGGGGGGGCTCAGCGTGCGGCGTTTCGTATTGACTGAGTTCTGCTCAAGGCTCATGAGTGCTGTATCAGAAGAGCGCTGCCTTTGTTTATTTCCCCAGCTTTAGCACATCAGATCTGAACACAGGTGGTAGGGGAAGGAAGTGATGTTCTTTCCAGAAGTCATTTTTCGTGCCTAAGTTTTGAAGTTGTGTCAGATCAGAAAAAGCTCTTCAGTATGAAAAACCAAAATACCTGTAGTTACAGCCCCTCTGCCAGACTCTGGTAGTATTTACCTTTCCTTCTTTCTAGCGATTTGTTTTACCAGACAGGTTTGCTGAACAAATTTTTTTTTTTTTAGTCCTTTTCAAAGTTTCTTTTTTCAGGGTTTCTTTTAAATATTTTAGCAAAATCAGTTACCTTCATTGCATGGCAGTGAAGTTTTCGTGCATCTCCGAGGGGCTGAAGATAACAGACTTCTTCTATCCAGCGTGTTGTATAAGCCCCTGCAGTCCCTGTGACTGCTGGACTCTGAACTTACAAAACCAGTCAGTGTTCAAGGGTGCTTCACTGGAGCAAACTCAGCTTTCATCCCTGCAAAAATCTGATTTCATGCTGTGAGAAGGTGGCAGGTGTCTGCACAAACTGACAGGGGTTGTCACAGGGGTTGTCACAGGAATGACACGTGGCTTTGCGCTGTAACCTGACAGTGGTAAAAACCCATGTACTGTGGAATTGCAAAAGCTGGGAACGTTTTGGAGAAAGGGAGGCTGTTATTTCCTGTCACATACAGCTTGAAATATTTCATTTTGTTCTGAAAACTAGGCTAGTAAATCCCAGGCTGATCAAATGGAGGGTTAGAGATGGGGGGTATTGACTTGACTTTCAAGGAGACATCTGCAAATTTAGTTTGAAAGTGTAACCTTGGAAAAGAGTTACAGTAATCCTGCAGTTATTCAGAGGAGAAATGAGAGAGTGTTGTGGGGAGTTACAGGTGGGAGCAGTGAAATGAACTGCAGGAAAGGTCAGGACTGTCAGTGTTGTTATGCTGTGGAATCTTAAGGGGAGGTGTAGCAGGCATTATTTGAAGCACATAAATTGATCTGGGCAGACCATTAGGTGATGCTGTCTTTCTGGGGGAAAGAGAACTTTCCCCCATTTCTGTTTCTCACCTCGTTTCCTGTTCTCGACAGGATGAGGTCTAATAGCTGATATAAGCTGATCACACCGAGCAGCGATTAACAAGGGACAATTTTTGAATAAGTCCCTGGGTAAACTGGCTGAAGCTTTACAGAGTTAGTTTAGGGGAGATCTCTGTGTTGTGCTTATTTATGAGGGGATACTGGTACAAGTGAGAACTTGGCTACACATGGAGGTAATACCCAAGTGGCATTTTGAAAGTGTTACTGAAATAATGCTTGAAGATGCTGTATTAGTGGGTGGTAATCTGAGTTGTCTGACTGGTTGGAGGGGTAGAGATGTTGATTGAGAAATTTATATCCAGAGTCTCCGACTTGAATGTCAGATTTTCTGATTCAGAACATCTAGGAATGACAACACAGTAACTATGGAATCCTTTCTCATCGTAGGTGGCTGCAATATTGAAGGAGAAGATGAAAGCTGGGATTTTGGTACTGGAGCTGGTTTCTATGTGGATGCCACTGAAGATCCATGGAAAACAAACTATAGGATGTACTCGTACATAAAGGATGAGGTAACTTTGTTGCTGGGTTCTACTGGTATTGTTGGGTAAGCTAAAGAAGGAATGCTGTTCAGTCATGGTCTTTGTTCCAAGTGCCATGGCTTGCTTAAGGTGATCTTCTGAGCCTGTAGATAACCAGTTGTTGCTTCTTGTTTTTCCTCTTTTTTATTTTTTAATATTTTTTCTTTAATGGAATTATTTCTTTTTCAATTCTTGGTTATTTCAGTGACTAGATTTACCCATTTTTTAGGCCCTTCCTCCCCAAGCAGTTATTGTGGTAGAACCGAGAAGGGAGAGAACAGCACACGTGATAACACCTGGGTGGGAATAAGCAGGAACTTCTTGAGTCTGCTTTCCTGGTTGAGATGCCACAGGGTTGGCCTACACGCCTGATCTTGATTTGTTAGTTGTGCAATCTCTCTTCTTACAAAATCTTTGCTGATTTGGAAACAACCCACTGCTTCTCGCTGCGCCAGTGCTCCAGTTGTGATTCTCATTTAGGCTTTTTCTGCTGTCCGTCCTGGGAGGATGGAGTGGTGCAAATAATCTCCCCAGGACAACTTGCTCTTCTGGTCTCTTATGGGAGCACGTGTATGGATCTAGTAAAAGGAGGCCATGCTTACAAGGAAATGCCAGCGTCATGTGTTAGAGGGTTATGATAAATTTCTACAGCGATGCTTTGAGTTACTTACCATTATATGAAATGTTTCCTTTCGTTTTTACAGCCCTGTTCAGATTGGTTTCAAACCGTGATCATGAATGTTAGAGTAGAACTGAAGACATGCGTTTGGTTTCAGTAGCGTCCTGGCATTCAAATATGTCAGTTCTTCAAATATTTCTTTGTCTAAGCATCCTAAAGTTGTCTTAATGTTTTTATTCCACTCCTCTTTTACAGTTGCCTAAACTAATAAATGCCAATTTTCCAACCAACCCTGAACGTACGTCCATCTTTGGGCATTCCATGGGAGGTCATGGAGCTCTTATTCTTGCTCTGAAGAATCCTGGAAAGTACAAAGTAAGATATATTGTAGATTATATAAGGAATACTCAGGCTTATGCAGACTTCTGTAGAAGTAATGAATTATAATGCCAAGTTCTGTTACAGCATTAAAGGTATCCACAGTTTCAGTTGTAGTAGTTCACTGATACCTACTATTAGAATATGGAAGATTGCCAGAAGCATGACTCCAGAATGTACATTTGACATCAGTGAAATTTAAAAAAAAAAAAAAAAAAAATTGCAAATTTCAAAACCTAAGAAAATGTTCAGTTTCTTTGAAAATGCTCAGCTTTTCCAAACAAATTGTTAAAGTTAAATATAAGCAAGTTCCTTTTGTTTTAGAGCATTCATTACCAGCAAAACTATTTGCCACTGTTATATTTGCTTAGGATTTGCCACACAGTCTTGCTAGCTCCAGTTAATAGCAAATTTGACTTTAAGCACCTGAGCTGCACACACAAGAGAATCTGGACCTCCTTCTTTTCTTTCTTCCTGACGTTTGCTTGTCATCTTTCTTAAAGATTGATTTTTCTGAGTATTCAAGATATCTGCAGTTGCATTTGTGTTTTCCTTTAACCTAAATAAAACTGATTTGCCTTTGTTTTATACCCATAAGAGTTGAGGGAAACTTTGCTCTCTTTGGAGCTACCCTTGTGTCAGGTTTCTGAAGGAGAATCAGGCATTGCTGTTTGCTGGAAGTTCAGTGGCTCTGTCCTTGTGGGTCAGCCCTTTCGTGGGCTGTCTTGTCCCTGAACTTTGTTGTCAGCTGCGTGCACTGTCACAAAAACACAGCTGCAGTTTAGAAGATAGCATACAATTTGCTCAATGTCGTTTGCTTGACAATATTTTTACTCTTATGTCTTGCAAGACAGTTGAATGTGAGATAAAAAGATGATATAAAAGTGTAGAGTTTTATCTTTTGGAGCCAATAGTTCAGAAATTTTTCATTGTTGGCACTTAAATGCTAGTTGTATTACCAAAAAGAAAGAAACATTGCATTGAAAATGCCAGAATCCAGGAGAGCCGGCTGTGGCTCAGGTAGTTTGTAGCTATGTCTTGCAAGACATGAGAGGAAATGTTGATGGGCCCAGGGCCAAATCTGAAAGAAGAATGTAAAAACAGGGCTTGGACTTCTCCCACCAGCAGCCAGAGCTGTGATCTGAAATGCATGTTTCCTGAATTCTGGACCTGGAGTTACCTAAATTCAAGAGGCACTGTTGCACACTCAGACAGGCTGAGCCCCATGCCTTGGGCCCTTCTTATGTTGTGCCAAAATCTAGTTGGAAGTGAAGTAGTTCCACTCTCTCACCATGCTTGTTGGTTATCAGAAATCACTTTTCTGAATTCATGTGGGTTTTTTTTTTGTCATGCTTTCTTTCCAAACAGTCCGTATCGGCTTTTGCTCCGATCTGCAATCCTATGCAGTGCCAGTGGGGGAAGAAAGCCCTCGGGGGATACCTGGGATCAGATGTGAGCAAATGGGAGGTACGTGCTGGAACTCACTGGCCTTTAATAATGCCTGAACGAGTGATCTGTAACTGTACTGCAGCAGGAGTCTGGAACAAAACTCTGGGCTGCCCTGAGCTGGTGTTGCTGTTTTACCACACTCCTAAGCATGGATAAGCATTGTACACGTCTGCTGGGTATATCTTGCTGTTGCATGATGGTGCTTATTGCAAATGTAGTGAGATAGAAGGCTCCCATCAAACTGACTAAATTCTTCCTTCTTTTATGAAGATCTTAAAATACGGGCTCAGAATAATTAATGGGCAGTTCAAGACTTGCATGGAAGTAATGAGAATTTTAAGAGTGTAGGAATTTTAAAAGACAGTCTGTGGCCTGTCTCTCAAAACCAGTTCTCAGTGTACAGAACAGCTATTTTTTGTGGTAGTCTGAAAAGAGAGACTGCTACAACCTGGTCAGAGACTGATGAGCCTCATGGCATCCGCAGGAGCAGCCCATTGGCTAGTTGGAAATTGTTATCCTGTAGAACAGGATTGAGCCAGAAGGAGTTGGTTTTAGCTCCAGGGCCCTAATTTTTAGATATAAATAGTTCTGTAAGAATTGCTGAGATGCAGCAGCAGGCACACAAATATTTTTGTGTTATTTGGGCAGCCCTTGGGTATTTTTAATCTCAGTGTAAACATTGCACTGTATCCCTAGCCTTAAGTTAGAAGTGGTCATTGTGCCAGGTATTCTAATTTCCTTATATATAAACACAGAGTGCAGTTAAAGCCCTTGTAAATTGGATTAAAGCAGCTGTTAGGAAGATATTCAGGTCTGATACAAATAATACGGGAATAGGGAGCACTAACTGCTTTAGCTGAGTAGTTTATACATTTTAACATCACCAGTGACGCTTGCTTAAACTGAATGGATGCTTAAACTGAATGAATTTATTCTGCTAAAGGGATGTTCTCTGACTCCTTAGCTCACTATGAAGCTCTTCTGCAAACTCAGTCCAATATATCAGGAATAGACTCAGGCTTGCCTTTGACACGCACAGCCACTGATCTCCGTGTTTCTGCTTAAAATTGCCGTGTTAATTTGGGCAAGGGTGGGTTTATACCATGGCCACAGTACTCGGGAGTCTTTGTCCTTTTGGCTTTAAAAATCAGCCCCTGGGAGTAGACCACATAGGGGTCTGTCTGTGCTTCTTGGCTTTGTGCCTAATTTGGAGCACCATCATTCTGCGACTTCTTACATCTGAGCTTCCAGGAGCTCCTGTGCTGCGTCGGGGTCCTTCTGAGCAGTCAAGAAAAATCAGATTGTCCTTGGTGTGTGACGTTTGGAGTGAGGAAAGTTCCATCAGTATCTTCAAAATACTGTGTGGCTGATGGTAGCAGAAAGGCAGCAGGAGAACTTGAGTCTTGCTGAAGGATTTCATCATTCATTGAGCAGATTATCTTATTTTTTTCTTCCTCCACCATATAGTCACAGGGCGGTGTATAGGAGCCTGATTGCTCTTCCAAAGTGTAGTTTGATGTCCTGATCAGTGTAACACAGCACTCTGTATGTGCCATTCTTTTTTCACAGTCAACAAATTTGACCAGGTCTAACATACAGAATTGAGTGTTGTCTCCCTTTTAACTTTATTTCTGCAGGCTTATGATGCTACGCAGCTTGTGAAGTCCTACCCAGACTCTCACCTGGACATCCTGATTGACCAAGGCAAAGATGATCAGTTCCTGTCAGCGGGCCAGCTGCTGCCAGATAACTTCATCGCTGCCTGCACTGAGCGCAAAATCCCAGTAGTCTTCAGGCTGCAGCAGGCAAGTTGCTTCCGCACTCCCTGATGTTGGGTTGATGCTTTGTGAGTTTTGGGTATGTGTAGCAGATAGACGAGAGGGTGTTTTGTCAGTGGGCATGCTTCTACTCACCTGTCAGTCTGTCCCTGGCTGAGTGAGGAAAAGAAGTTGGAGATTGAGCTGCATTTCACCACTAGGTGGGGTCGTGATTGTGATTTCCTCGAATTGATCCGGTGATGGCTGCTGTTAGCCTGCCAGTGATAGGCTGAAGTAGCAGCATTAATGGTTTTTAATCCCAGTCACTGTACGAGCAGTGTGACAGCTGTATGTTCGCAGGATCCTTTATCTGTACCGTGGGTGTTGCATTCACCTTTGTGATTTAGCTGGCATGCGTTAGTGCAATTCCGCGCCTCTCCTGATTTACTTGAAATCTTTGATTCGTTTAAAGACGTACACTGCAGTGACCCAGAGCAGCACCACCCTGAGAGCACCAGGGTGCTCCTCAACTTCAAGCCAGACCCAACGAGGGGCCCAGGTGTGGAGAGTGACAAGAATTCTCCTCTTGGATTTATCGTAAGGGCTTTTAGACAGTCCTGTGCCGCAAGATATAGTTAGTGCTGAAAAAATGGAACAGCTCACAGGCTTCTTTATTATTTTAAAGTAGTGCTGGAGCTTTCAGACTCGGGCTGTGTTCTCACCCTGTATTTTACCAGTAGGACAATGCATCCTGCTCTGCAGCTGACGCTGCTGTTACCCATCTCGCATGCCCAGGCTAGGGCAGGTGAAGGTACATTCTGTTCAGCTTTCTAGAGCTCATCTATGCTTAACTTGTTAGGTATGCTTTACAGTTTATATATAGCTATTTTTATATATTTTTGATTTGTTAAAACAGACTAAAACTTAATATCTCTTAACTTCCCTAGAAGAGACTGTACCATGATTGCTTTATCATGAGCTGTATTTGCTGATTTCTTGTCATCGTTCTTTTCTAGGGTTACGATCACAGCTATTTTTTCATTGCTACTTTTATCAACGACCACATCAAACACCACGCAAAATACCTCAACGCTTGAACTACGCGGATAGGAGCACCATCCCTCCAGCGTGAGTTGAAGGGGGCAGGTGAACAACACAAAAATCACTTGTTGAAGTAGCATCTGTGAAATGGAGCTCTTTTCTGATTGTACTGCTAATAAAATGAAGAAGTCCCACTTAGTCTGATGTGTGTGTGCTTTAGAGCAAGTATTTTGAATATTCTTGCTTGCCCTAAAAATTCACCACCATGCAGGTGAACACTGTATTGTAGGTCAATGTGAGAATTAGCAGATGAGTGAGTTAGCTTAATAATAAGAATGTGAACACATACTCAGGACCTCAAGGCTGTTTCAAGCACAGCTTGCCCAAAGGCTATGAATAACAGCGTGCCTCTTCAGCTAATTGAATGCCAGTGTTCAGATTATCAATTAGTGCTAAAGGAAGCCATTAGCACTGCCGCCAGTCAAGCTACTTAATTAATCTGAAGTGTTTGGTGTTTTCCCTTGGCCTGGCTCAGTGTATTCCAAGGACAAAATCCAGTGGGGAATACAGAGACTTGCTGTGCTTTACTGCTCTGTGCGCTACTAACAGATATCCAAGCCAAGCAGTAATCTGAAGAGTATTTAATGGGTGGCATGGAAGAAAGGAAGCAGTCACTGTTAAAGGGGGTGGGTTTTCTTCACTCACCTTTGTTGCTAAGTGGGAAAGGCATATAGCGTGTTCAGGACTGAGAGGAAACTGAAAAATAAATCTGAAAAAGGCAGTCCCTACTCATGTATTATCCGATATCTCAATGCTGAAAGGGTGGATGCTTATTTTACAGAAGATGGCAGAATCCATGCCTGGCAGTGGGTAGACCTACAGTAGTTCCCAGTGGCGTAATCCTGCCAGTTCTTGCGGTGCATGAACACAGATGGTTCCAGAGTGTTTTTTCATCTTAAAAGTTCAGGCAGTCACTCACCAACTCTGCTTTTCCTGTGGGCAAGCTGCACCTGCCTGTCACATGCAGAGAGGGAAAGGCAGCCCCTGCTGGAAGGGGCATGCAGTCTGGATTTGCACTTTTTCTTTCACCTCCGTGCCAGAATGTAGACTCTTGCTAGAGAAAGTATTAGGGCAGAAGCTGCTTGCATTTGTAAGCAAGATTTAATGCTCTCTAGGTTCTGCTGCTAGATTCTGGTTTGCAGGCAGACTGATGCTGTGGATGTAGTTACATTTCTGTTGGTGTTTAGCGTTTAGCATTATTTAACCATGGAGGTTTGCAGCAGACACTAGCTCTTCTTGTAGAGCAGGACACTGACAAACTTCAACCTACAAGCTATACTTTTGCCTTTTCCTTGCCCACATGAGCAAAATTAGCTGAAAGCCTTGTTCAGTGCGTGGCAGCCTCCTCTGGGGTCTTTCTTAGAGTCAGCTCAGTACCCTGGTGGCCCCTTTGCCTTGCACTTGCCATAGGCAGCACAGGAATTACTGAGCTATAGCCAACACTGATAAGCGTTTGCATTGTCAAAGATATAGATAGTTTTTCTTTTTTGCCTAATGCATTCTAGTAGTTGTATTTAGGAGAAATGAACATGCCCTTTTTTCATTCTCTAAGAGGAGTTTAGACACCTGTGTGCTGTATTAGGAGATTAAAAACCAGGTTTAACCCTGTAGTTTAGGTGCTTTTAAACCACTGTTTCAGAGCTGCTGGGTTAGTGAAAACAGCTTGCCCTGCTTTGGAGGAGAAGAGGCCCTTTCACACCTGAGATATTGTTACAGCATAATTCTAAGTCTCCGATTTCACTGTGGGGAGCTTTGTTTCCTCTGACCTCAGTCTGCCATCCAGCAGAAGATAATTCTGGTGTTGGCTTTTCCAAACAACAGTCCAGCTACAATTTTGGAGCTGAAATTACCTTTCCTATTATTTACCCAGAACTTGTAAAAATCAACTGTCCTTCAGCAGTATTTTCTTGATAAAACTTCCCATTTACACACTCTGCTGCTTTCTCTCCAAGTGACGCGCAGCTGCCCTGCCTGCGAGCAGAAGCAGATTCAGGGAAGTGTGAGCAGGGCTCTTGGGAATCCACAAGAACTTGCTTCAGAAGTCATTAACTTCCAGGTTTTGCAGAAACTGTTGTGATTCCCAGGGCACCAGCAGGCCAACAAGGAAGGGGCCCACAGGCTGCAAGTTCAGGACAGAGCAAACCCATGGGAAGACTTTGGGCACTCGAATCAGCTGTGCAGGTGGGTACTTCACCCCCTGCCTCTGCCCCACCTTGACAGGAGTTACGCAAGACTGAAATTGGATGTTAGCAATGCTCAAACATCAGCTGGACACCACCAGGAGCTGCCTCTGCTGTTACATAGTCGGCTCAGCAAGGACCTCTGAAGTTCTTCCCCTTGTAAATTATTCAGATTCTAATGCAGCAGTTGGTCTGTCCTTGCTTTGTATTGCAACAGGCACAAAGGCACTTAGCTTTCATGGCTTTTATAGTAGGATGTCCCCTGGAGATTACTGCAGAAGGATCCTTCCCTTCTAAAATCCACTACCAAAAGTGATCAAATAGAGCCATACAGTCTGGTTAAGGCAAAGACTCTTCATTAGAGTAATGAGAAAACAGCAGAATCTGTATTTACGTACAGAAGCCTGCATGGGAAAGAGAAAGCCGTATTCTCCAGCCTGCAAGCAGCCAGCCCCACTGCCCGTTTTGACAGACAGGAGAAGGGCAAAGCAGTTTGGCACAGCCCTGTTAGGTTCAGCTGCCCTCAGGTCAGAAGGGGTTTCTGCATTATTTCTTGGATGCACGAGAATAAAGAAATCAGATTTTGTTTGCTAAAGCAAAAGCCTGCAGTCACCTGTACACCTCAGAAGGACGGGGAGGGAAGAAAAGCTGCAGTGCACAGAGAAGTGGGAAGCAGTGAAAAGCACGACTGATATGGTGCTGAGCCAGAGACAGGGCTGGAGGAGCTGCAAACTGAAGCCCTGCTGGGGCCTCTGTTCAGGAGCATAAACCCAGGTGCCTCTAACAACACCAGCAGCTTTCCTAGCTGACAGAAACACTGAACAGACAAGCCCAGCAGCTACTGGCTGGATCCTGCTCCTAGTTTAGCTGCACAATTCTTTTGTTTTACAGTTCTTTTATTATCACACACTCACCTCCTCCATCCCCACATCCTCATCCATCACTCACACTGTTACTCTCCAAGCATCATCTCTTTTACAATAAACTGTCAGTCACGGGGGTACATTAAATGGTTTCTACAAATCATAGAGTTTAATTGTAACTACAGGAAAGCTTTTCTATGTACATTATGTTCACTGCTCATGGTACGATAGCTCTGCCATGCACGTTCGATTGCACATATAAATAGTGTACAAAGATGGGTGAAGATCCTCTTTTCAGCCATACAGGTTAAGACTGCATAAAAAAAAGCTGTATTACAAAATATTGAGAGCCATTTACAGCCAGCTTTAAGCAAATACTGAAAGACACTATCAGGAGAAAAACAAAATTTTAATTATGAAAAACCAAGATTTGTCAAAATAATAATTACAAAGCTTCACGTTGCCATATATACATTGTAAAAAAATACTCAGGAAACCTGCATTTTATCCCTCAAGATGCAGAAATCAATATTCCTATTTTTATAATCAATCTTTGAATGCTTTTTAAAATTTGATAAACTCTAACTTGAAAACTTATTTTCTTTACATTGCTCGCGCTTTTTGACAAAACAGATATTTGTGCAGCTCTGTAAAATATTAAAATACATTTTAATTTAGTGTTAAAGTGCACAGTACATTTTATAGGAAACAATATGCTAGCTGCCAATCAAGATGACAATTTAAGTCCATGTTCCCTCTATAAAATAAATGCCTTTGCTTTGGTTGAAGTCATGGCTATTCCATGCACGCTGTACGTCTCGCTGTCTGCAAGCCCACTCCCCTCCTCCTAGCAAGTCGCTCTCAGGACAGACCCACACACTGGCAATCTGTGGTGTGAAAATGCATAGTCTGCACTCACATGGAGCGAGTGCATTAAAGACTGAATCCTGCTGTTGGAGTAGTGGTGTTTTTAAACGCGGTGTCTGTGTGAGCATGCGTGTAACTTTGCCTAGATCTGTAGTAGCGATAAGTGTGCATCCTTCTTTCAACAAGTCTTTCTACAACAGTTTTCTGCACGTTCCCTTGCTATTCAGTTCTCCCACCACCTTGCCCCGCTTTTGTCATTGTGCATGTCAAACCACTTGCCTGTACGCAGCACGGACCCCTAACAGCTCGCCTTTCACCACATGCAGCTCTCCTCTCCTGCTCGCCGCAGTCACGCCTTTAGCTTTTCCTGGCAAAGAAAAATGGACGTTCCAGACACAGTGACCATCACCGCGCTGGAACTTCTGGACCTAAAACGTGATGTTTTTATAATAAATTACGCCTTTAACAATCTCTTCCAAAAAAAATGTGAAGTAGTAATAAGAAAAAGAAGCTTATTTCCTATTGCTGACGTGGGATTAGAGGTCTGGTCCTACAGACATTCACTACAGAACATTGTGCTTAATTCAGCAGGAAATTACTGACCTGGGTGACAGATGGAGACAGCAAGGAGCAGCATTGTCCCCAGCAGCTTGTAGCTGGAAGATCAGGTCTTTAAGTCTGCCCTTGGCAATTTTAATAATTCTATCTGCTCTTGAAGGAATTACTGAAGAAAATTGTTTTGGCTACCCGGTAAACGCCGTTAACGTTCTTGTGCTATTTTTGATTATTCGTTCCGTAGTGCTGTAGTCTTTAAAAGAAAATGAAGTTACAGTGCAAAATCATATTTCAAGACACATGATCCTAATGCACATCATTATTTTGTTGTGGCAAAAGTTAAATGTCTTGTGCATAGTAAGATAAGCAATCAAAAATATTTGTTCACATTTATTTTTCAAGTTTGTCTTTCTTTTTAAACATCTATATACAAGTAAAATGGGTGTGCTCTCTGTTTCAGCCAATTGAGTCCAGTGGGGGGAAGTGCTACTGGAATGTAGGAACCTAAATGGAATGCAGACAAACTTTTACCAATGTTCCACAAATTGAAAAACAACGAATGCCATTCCAGCTAGCTGTTCTTCTAATAGAAGCACCTATTTTGTTTGCTTTTTATCTTACATATTAGAAAATACGATTTATGGAGACCTAGAGCTACTGCACACCAAGTAGAATAAAAAATAACTAAATATTTATATTAAAATAAAGTGTTTAACCACAAAAAAGCAGTAATAAAATACAGTTTCCTAATTTACATTTTGCATCCAAAGGATGAATAACAACTCACTAATAAATAATATTTATATAAATATTTTATGTCTGGATATTTTTAAAAGGCAATAGCCTGAAGCAACTACAGAAAAACCTAACGTGGTAGAAGTTTGACTTACTCTCCCCTCCCTCCAAAAATGATTACAATGATTCTTAGTTTAATAATACGAAGGTATCTTGCTGCAAGACAGCTGTGTACTCCACACATTTTTAAGTGGCAGAGGTGGCTGTTTCAGTAAGTACTGTACAAAGTGAGCTACAAAAGCAGTGACGCGCCAGTTTGCTCTGTAAAATGTTTCCTTTTCGTTTCTGGTTTGTAGTTTGACGCACATGTACAGTCTCAACGATGACCTTAAAAATCAGAAGAATACTCTTGAAGCACTGTTTTTTTTTTCAATGCAGTTTGAAAAGACGGGCAGTGATTTGATTCTTTGATGGCACAGTGGAGCTGGTAACAGCAGAGAGTAGTTTCACGTGAATAAAGCTTGTTTCACTGTGGTTACATCTAGCAAGGCTTGAACTGTTATGCTCACTTTTACCAAGCCTTTTTCTTCTAGGATGTGATGTGGTAGGCAGAGCTTCTCCTAGAAAGAGACAAGCAAAAGATGAAGATGGTTATTCGGTACACAGTGGAAACCCTCACTTTACAGAACACCCAGCAAGCAGGAACAGTTTCCCGTTTGCAGTTCAAAAGAACTTCCAGGGTTTTGACAAAGTCTCTCATTTTGTTCTCATTACATCTATGAATTAGTGTGAAATCTGATAATGTTCTGGGCCTCACAGGAAACCGATCTATTCTGTGGTCATTGCATCTTAACTGAGAGTGAAGGCCATCAGGCACACGCTGAACTTTTACCTCTGCAGTGAGATAATGACGCATTTAGCCATTATTTGGGGATGGAAGGCTGGATTTTATCAGTCAAAACGTTCTACCGCTGAGCTCTAGAAGGGTAGGTCTTGGTCCCAGGATACGCACCTTGAGAGTCACCCATTAGCATTTACAGAAAAGTGCGTGTAATGGTGTGCATTCAATAGATGGAGCATTTTGTTCTGAGTAATTAGATGCTTATTTTGACATGTCCAGGAATTGACTTCATTTACCATCAGGACACAGCAATCATGGCCAGGATGAAACCTACTAGCTATCTCAGCAGGCAGTCAGAAAACAAATACTGTGTCTCCTACAGGTAACGAGAAACTCCACAGTGAAATAATTACAGAAAGCCTTGCTTAGAGAGGTACCTTTGTGATGACCGGCTCAGTCTTTAAGAGAGTTTTTAACGTAACTGGGTTTTCACGTCAATGAAATATATGAGACTGTGAAGTCAGACACCAGGTTTACTATAAATGACTACATCACAAACCATATTACAACTGTGAGACTCATTGCCACAACATGGAAGCCGGAAGTGTAAATGGGATGACAAAAACACGGAGAAAAAGTAAAATCAAATGCTATTGGGCAAGACATGTGGATACAACATTTGGCTCACGAAGTCCCTGAACTGTATTAAGCCACTTGAATTTTGAAAAGTCACCATATGTGATCTAATCTCCTGTTCTTTCCCTAAACATCTACACATGACCATTAGTAAAGTTAGATACTGTTTTTAGTTTTTAGAAAGAGAAGCTTGTTCTGATATTCTCAGTACCTAATCTTTCAGATGTTCAATAAACTGCCAGCTTCTGTAATTATGGATGCATTTGAGATTACATTTTAATTGCTTGGAGCAATTAATAGATGTCAGCTAAGGGTCTCTTATTTTATCTTTATATAATCCATGGTCGTTTGTCACATTTCCTTATGTTCACAATAATGATATCTCCAATTTAAACATCAACATCTCGTGATTTCCTTTATGCACAACCAACCAACACTTGGCTTTCTTAGACTTTTGTGAAGTCATTGCACCCCACTCCAGCCTCAACGAATGAGAATCTGAAAATATCACCAAATCACTTTTCACTTGTGTTCCAAGAAAACTCAACACCATAACAAGAGGCCTAAAACGACGCGTGAGGCATCCAACTCGTAACCTCTCTGAAGTGATGAAAACTGATCACCCACTACCACGCTATCAGCCAACTATTTCACAGCAGTTCTTCATCTCTCACTCAAACTTCTCCTTAAATGAACTGGAACCAGTTTGCAATGGACTTCAAACACATCAAAACATCAGAGGGAGATCCATCCATAGATGATGGATCCGCTTAGAGGAGGAAAAATTTCACAGTTTAAGGAAATTGCTAATAAAACCTTCATCGAGAAGAGAGTTTCATTTGAGGCCTGTCTAAACTGTGTCTATGTTTAGTTTGAGACAGATTTCTTCCAGCTCAAGGCTGATAAGCAACTGAACACAGACAGCCTGCTTAAGAGAGAAAAACTGCAAAATTTATCTATTAAATACAAACCTGAAAAGTGAGAGTCAAACTTTTTTTCACAGCTATGACACCTGGTACAGGTAATTGCAATTTATCTCTATTTTTTGCTTAATTTTTAAATTATATTTACTATTTAAAATGTTTTAATATAACTTTTTAAAATGTTTTAAAGCCTTTTTTGTTTCGTTTTTCTTTTAAAAGGTTTATGGGTTAAGGTTCATTATATCCTGGGCTGTATCAGAAGAAGTGTGGCCAGCAGCTTGAGGGGCTGGCCTCCACTCTTCTCTCGTGATGCACCAACCTGCTGTACTTTGTCGAGCTCTGGGGCCCCCAACATAAGAAGGACATGGATCTGTTGGAGCAGGTCCAGAGGAGGGCCACAAGGATGATCAGAGGGCTGTGTGAAGAAAGGCTAAGGGGGCTGGGCTTGTTCATCCTGGAGAAGGCTCCAGGGAGACCTCATTGAGGCCTTCCAGAACCTAATGAGGGCCTACAGGAAATATGGGGAGCAACCTTTTACAAGGACATGTAGAGGTACAACAAGGAGTAATGGTTTTAAACTAAAAGAAGGTAGATTTAGATTGGATATAAGGAAGAATTTTTTCCATGATGAAGAAGGTGGTGAAGCACTGGAACAGGTTAGGTTGCTCAGAGAAGCTGTGGACACGCCATTCATGGAGGTGCTATNGAAAAAGAGGAAATTTAGGTTAGATTTAAGGAAAAAGTTTTTCACAGTAAGGGTGGTGAAGCACTGGAACAGGTTGTCCAGAGAGGTGGTGGAAGCCCTGACCCTGGAGACACTCAACGTCAGGCTGGACCAAGCTCTGAGCACCCTGATCTAGCTGTGAGTGTCCCTGTACATTGCAGGGGAGTTGGACCAGATGGCTATTCAAGGTCCCTTCCAACTCTAAGGATTCCATGATTCTAAGTGTTCAAGGCCAGGCTGGATGAGGCCCTGGGCAACCTGATCGGGTGGGAGGTGTCCTGCCCATGGCATGGGGCTGGAACCAGATGACCTTTAAGATCCCTTCCAACTCAAACCCTTTTATTATTCTATGGTTATAGCCTAAAATACTGAACAAATACTTCCTTCTGCACACACAGACCAAATAAACAATTTCAGACTGACCAGTTCTCAAAGAATTTGGCTAAGGAGGTCTGCAATAGATAGACAACATGCGTCTACATGGAAAATGCAGCACAGTTCTGGATTTACGCTTCCGAAATGCTGAGTTTACATTTACATTGATTAGGCAGAATTTGTGGATTCTGACTGACTCCTGGAGCTATTTGCTTTGTCAGCACAGAAGAATGTCCCTATTAGTGCAGCCACTTTTAATTCATCACTCAGATTCCTATTCCAAACTTTTCCTAAATTGGTCATTTAAGTTAAGACACTGATTCTGCAGTTCATTGTTGTTCACTCTTCTGTGACTGACATATTGCAGACCTGAATACTCTCAGAGAAGGTTCTCCTCATCTTTTATTCCTCTGGAAGAAGGCATCTTGTCTGGAGAACTATATAAAGATATTTTAAGACAATATTTTCAGGATGCAAACTCCTAAACTGATACCTAACTGGTGTAACTATGGAAGAAGGTCAAAACAATGATGATATCAAATAAAAGGCAAAATATATTTGTATTTTGACTGTATGAATTTACTAAAAATATTTTGCCAATCTAATGTCACAGGACAAAGTTCTAAGAAAAACCTAAGATACTCTGGTTTTGATAATTTTCAAAAGATACTAATGTATTTGAAAATACAAATGACATGTGAAGTAAGATGTTATTCTCTCTACTGTTCAACTTCTTTCAAGTGCCCTTGCACACTAGGCTCTTATATCACAGATTTGGTGGCATGCAATGTGCCAATATTTCATTAGTCTTGCACTCTAGATAAAAGGCATTAAATATTAACATTTGCTGAATCAAGCAACTGATCGGTGTTACAAGGCTGAAGGATGGGTTTAATCCAAAAACACAGGACTCAAACAACCTACCTTGCTAGTCAATTACATTTGAGAATACTCTAAATTTTTCTACTGAAGCCAAAGTTGCTGCAAAACACACAGCTAAGGAGGTTTCCTTTTTAAAAAATGAAATTCTAAACTCACCATCTTTATGGCACTTCACAGCATTCAAAGATTATATATCTGTCAGTCTTTCTTGTCAGAAACGGGTTTCTTGTTTTGCAATTAATTATAAGCACGTTTTAACTAAAAGCATAAAGGAGTTCATGCCTCATTTCATATTAAAAAAAAACACAGAGAACCTGACCCAACGTACACATTTCTCCTTTTATAGAGGATGCATTATCTAACTGTTTTAATTGCAATTTGTATAAAACCTCCCTCTCTCTGCCGCATTTATAGATTGAATACTCAAGTAAGGGAAGCTACTTAAAAAGTTCTAGAAACAACTAGAACTGTATAACTGTGTTCCTACAAATCAGAAGTTTCAGAGGATGTTATTTTTTATATAATGCACCATCTGCATTAGCTCTTGAAAGATGTGCAATTGACAGCCTTTTATTTTTAGGAAGAAGGTGGAGTGCACTCAGTATTTTATAATTCTGCAGTTATTTAAATGGGTGGCTAAGATGAGCCTTCCAAACCTGACAATGAAATGTATACCATCCACTTATAAAGAAGTGCATCTTAGTGTGTCATGAATCACTTCGCTTCTCTGAGCCCTAACCACTATCTTCAGAGATTTGCAAACAGCTTTCACCAACTCTGCCCCATGTATTTTTCAAATCACAGGCTTAGAGTGATATAGTTAACTCTTCTCAGAGTAAGGAAAAGTCAAATCCTACCAAGGATGAAATCCAGAGCACACTGATAACGAATCCAGCTTTTATGTTACCCTAACAGTAACGTTGGGTCAAGCTCACAGTTGTCTCAGACTTTGTACTCAGCCACTGTCCATGCGGTGCAGCACGTTTCCCATGCTTTGTTCTCTCTTATCCTCCACAACTGCTACCTTCAAACCAATGGAAACCACTGACATGAGAGCTTCTCTTAAAACTAGTCATTTTGAGATAATATACCAATAGGACTCACCCATTTTTCCAAGGGTTTTAGATGACCCATCTTCACCCATTCCTCCCTACCTTTGAAAAGATTTCAGTCCATTTTACAGCAGCAGCAAACACACAACTTCAATATAGAATATGAATCACCTCTCTAAAAACACTCCCATTTAAACCCTCACTGAACAAAGCCCAGGAAAGCAGAATTTTCTATTAATCTCCAGTCTAAAAATCTTTAGAAACAATTGCAGAGGGAAAGGCTGTCACAGTCCACTTTCTTCTGTCTGAGATAAAAGGTCAGCCCAAATTTTTTGTGTATATTTTCTCCCTAGAAGCACAGAAGAGCTTCATTATTTTCTACAGACATATATCCAGTTTGAAGAGACATTTTCAAACTCCTCTGAAGCAAAAGCAGAAGCTCCTTTTGATGAAAAACCAACAAACCACCCAAACACAAAAGGAGGCAGCAGTCAGGAGTCACAAAGCAACACAAAGACGGCACAACGGGCATATCCACAACTGTACATGCACACATGTGCTACCAGGGCAATTCTCTAATCCTGGAACAAACCTTCTGATTTAGGTGGTGTAAAATTAAAGTAGGGATACGCAAGGACACCGATCCCACAGGGCTACGTGACTCTTTACAGGTACACATCTATTTCCTTTGACATCAGATGCCTTGAAAGTCAAGCAACTCCTTGAATTGGAATATGCTAGGGCACGCAGCTGGACAATTCAGAAACAGCAGTTCATTATCAAGAAATGAATTGTTGCCATTATATCATATGGGCAAGTAGTGAAATTATGATACGACATCATGATAACATCAGGGCCCAAGTATATTTGTTAGCAAAAACAGAAATAGAGAAATGGAATTCTACAAATTTGGCAAGGGCCATTCTCTTCTTCCTCAGATGTGTAGAATATGTGATTTCAGATCAACAGGTAAAAATAAGATACTCATAAAACAATGAAATACTGGAATGTGTAGTTCCTCCAAATACTACTTAAAGTAAAAATACTCCATGCAATGCTCAGTTACATAATGCTTGAAGACAACTACTCTGAAATGGATAGTCACTGAAAGAAACATCGGAGCCTTATATTTAAGCAAGCATGTCAAACACATAAGCCTTGAATTTCTGTTCGCTCAAGGCGTATCTATGGAAATATGAAATTAAATCTTTATAAATATTTTCCTTAATGACTATCACTGATGATGTCTGTTTATGTCCAAATGCCCTGAAGTTATCATGTGAAATAAAACAGAAAAGACCAGAAGATCAAAAAGCACAGTAATCCAGGCTATAGGTAGATTTCATCAAGTTTTTCTTTTAATTTCCAAAGGAAAGATTAGTACGCTTGGTTGAATCATACACTTGTGACCAGATTTGAGAAAGCAAAAAAAAAAAAAAAA
>WBMW01003703.1:63767-170754 GCA_013396635.1 Penelope pileata | reverse complement strand
ACTTCAATACTGCAGCTGCAATTCTGTATTTAGAATTTTAGCCAGTGAGATGTCTAAGCATGTGCATCTTCTAAACATGCAATAAATTGTAAATATTTACAAAACTGCATTTGCAGATGATGGCTTTGGACCCTTTTACGGGTTCTGGCCTTCAGCCATACAATTTTAAGGTAGACAATATATTTTGCCAAAATGCCTCACAGTTTCATTCGAACACGCTAAGAAAACAGTGACCTGAAACTGGAGGGAACAGAAAGCTCTAGGAGCTTACTAAAGACAGACACACATAAAACAGTAAGAGAAAATGTATACTTACAGGGGAGAAGTCAGTTATATCATAACCATATACATTAAATTCTAAGAGATGAAGTGAAGGAATGAGAATGTTTTGCATCATCCAAGTAGAATGGGTCATTACCTGAAAATGTATTTATATTGCTTTTCTCTGCATCACGCAGCTTATGTGCTGGAAATGACAATGGTCCACAAAACCTGCTCTATCACTTTTTCTAAACCTGCATGTAAGTGCTTTCATTTTGTGTAGTAACAGGAGTAGAACAGTCCTTTTCGTGAAAAGCAATTACACGGCAATAATTAGAAAACTTATTTACGTCTATGGAATAGAAGACTGGACTGAATATGTATTTGCTCAGGTCTAGGCAAATTCCCATTCACAGTAAATGTAGCCTTTCGGTAAAATTACTAGGAACAGGACAGGGTCCATAAACAGCCCGCAGCTGTAAAAAACTTGCTAATAGATACTTGAAGAAAAAGGCATTTGAACAGCTACTACACTGTACTTTGAACACATTTATCTGTTTTCTGGCTCAAGGAAAAACAAAGCCAAATCCTCACATCAAAATGCCAGCTGTAATCCAGTGCAAACATTTTATCTGCACGTATATTAAATTAATCCATTACAATTTGTATTTATTGTTTTTTTGCAGTAAGGATGTGGTGACCTCCACAGGATCAAAAATCAATCAATATAGTAGGTAAAGTACAGATCTGAGCAGATCAATTTATGAAGAAATCACAGTTTGAAAATTTCTGATGACCACGCTGTCACTGCAAGAAAAAAAGAAAACTGAATTGGGAAAACACAAGGGGAAATAAGTGTAATAATTCATGTTAACAGTGAATGAATGTGGCTTTGAAAAACGATATTGGTTGTTTTGAAATCTAAAGTCATCACCTTAATTATGTGATTAATTGTAAGCATCAGCTCTATGTAATGATGTCTCAATAGTGGGATCTCCTAAGAGGTGAAGATCCACCAGCAAGCAGAACTGCTGGTTTCCTGAGTACAAACACCACAGGAACAACAGCACAGATGTAGGACTCTGAATTTATCAAGAGCCCATTACAGTAGGCTAATCAGCTACATATCTGTTTCAGTTACACCTCCCCACTTAATGGGGGAATTACTGGCTTCAGGGAGGAGCAGACTCCCTGTATTTTTCTCATCTGCACTAAATTGTAAATGTATTTTGAGGAACATTACTACGTTCACACTTACAGAAATCTAAGGATATATTCTACTGTCTCTTTCCCTTTAAGATTTACGTGTATTTTGAAGTGTGAAAATGCAGAAAACAGATAACCTTCATGTACAGTAAAGCTGTGCTTGTCACGAAGTGAGTATGGACACCTTTCACAGCCTGGTTTGAGATGGCTTCTACTCCGTAACTCCAAAAATTGCTTGCAATGATACACTTTAATTGCTGTACATAGTTAAGGTTGAGAATAGTGAGAAAATGTACTCTAAGTAAAAGATGACTGGATGCATAGTAAGCACATGTATAGTTCAAACTTTGGAAAGTTTGAGAATCGTTGCCACAGGGACATCAGCAGCTGGTCTACACTGGCACACCTCTACAAGACTGACCTATTCCTTTTCTCACCTTCCTCACCAACCTATAGAACACCACGAATAACCACACATAACATTAGACAATGACACAGATATGAACCATAGGATGGGTAGCAACAACTTTTTTGCCACTTGTTTTCCTCATTTCAAAAAATGTTAAAATATGCTCATATACGTGGACTGGTACCACATACGGAAAGCACAAAACAAAGCATTAACAGTTTAGACCTGTTTACCACTTAGGAGGGCACAGGTAAAAAAACTGCAGCCCGACACAAGACATCACCTTTTTCTCAAATACATACACTAGATTGTACATAGTCATAGATTAATAGATTCTGAAGTGACTCAAGCTTTAGGTCACTTTCTCAGTTTCATGAAAAGCAACATTGTTGAAACAAGACAAAATCAAGACCAAGACTTTCTGAAAATGGAATTTTAAACAGTGAGCCCAGACTCCTGACTGAGTGTCTGATATTGGAACTGCTGAAATTAAGTGTACAATTAGAAGACAGGTCTGCGCAGGATGAGGGCACAAGTCCATAGCTATGCACCCAAATAACTAGTAGAGTTCCTTCAGGAATTAAGAACCTACAAGAATCAACTGAACTCGCGCCAAGTCACAGAAGCCACCAACAGAATAGTTATACACATGCACTGGAAGCTGCTAGACACTAAACTCTTCATAAAATCAGTTTTATCTGTTGTCTGAAAGTAATTTTCCCATCCTAAAATACCTAATTATATATTTTATCCTTTATAAGCACACACAGATTTATGTATTGAAGCCAAAAAAAATGGGAATAGAACTGCATTTAGAAGCTTTTAAATACATCTTTATAAATATTTATGGGATGAGGATGTTTATAGAATATTTACAGTGTAGTCCTAAATCATAATTACCAGAATAATCAGTAAGATGCAAATTCTTCTGCTAATTATCTTTTAAAAGTCAGTGGTAATTTTTGGATAAAACAGCCAGTGAGAAATGAATAGTTCACAGCCATGATACTGAGATGCTTTGGTTAGCTAGCCCAATACTGAACTAATAATTTTGTCAACAGCATCTAGCAGTAGTAAATATGGGTCAATACTTGAGCTTTTATGATTTTCAAGTCTCACTGTGCCTATAGTCACTTTTCCTTTGTGTATTTCATGTTGATACAAGAATCGTCTTATTCAAGTTTTACAAATAAATTAACATAAAACAGAACTGGAAGGGAAATGGAGGTCATTCAGTCCAGTGCTCTAACCATAGGCAGACTTCAGAGATACCAAAAGGCTTCGTGACCAACGTTTGTTTGACCTATTCTTTAAAACCTCCCAGGAAGGAAAACCTAAACTCTTCCTAGACAATCAATTTTCCCAGCTACATTGTGTTTACTACACTTGTTACACAAACAAACATTACCAGCAGTTTCACAAGTGATGAAACAGAGACAAGGTAAGGGACAAGACTTGCTTGATGTCACACAGAAGAATGGCAGGTAAAGGAATCTAACAGTTTATTCTCAAT
Source organism: Penelope pileata (assembly GCA_013396635.1). NCBI lineage: Eukaryota > Metazoa > Chordata > Aves > Galliformes > Cracidae > Penelope > Penelope pileata. The sequence goes on along the minus strand of WBMW01003703.1, from coordinate 167,365 downwards.
CTTACTGTATCACACTGTCTTTCATGATCTTCATTCTAAAATATTGTAAAGTGCCTTGCATATGAGGTGTTCCTCATACCCAGTACTAAATTACAGTCATCTCCAAGTGTTTTAAAGCAGATGCTGCTTTGTGAGACAGACGAGGAAGATTATTCCATGGAGTCTGGAGAAAAACAAAATATAAGTAGGAAAATAACTACTCCAGTATGGAATTTAATCAGAACAGTAGAGATGACCAACCAGCTTTAAAATTACTGTACTCTTGTCAAAATAAAGTATTTAAAATAAAGAATTCTCTTTCAAAGTACTGTTAAGTGCTCTTCACATAACTCATGTTGAGATAATTGGCACCAACTCAGAAAATACTATCATCTGTTGAACTGCCACACCTCAGTTGCTTCAATGTCTGCAGTATTCTTGGATTTTCACAAATTCTTGTGAATGCCTTTCAGAAAGGCATACTTGTCTTTTCACGGAAAGGTTCAGCTCTGTTTAGCTTGTGATATACATCTAGCCTTCACCCAGAAGTGGGATAAGAGTAGCTTCACCTCTTCAACACATTCAGTGTGTAGTCTAGGCAACATAAACAAAAACAAACTATAAAGAGGTACATAAGTTCTTAAATTAGAGCTGGAGTAGAGGGAAGAGATGGGACTTGCCTTCAGATCAGTTCAAGATGCTACTCCCTCTCTCCTCTATTTCAAGAGATTAATAAACCTATTACAAGGAAGGGAAGTGAGGGAAAAGGGAAAGCTTGTAAGACAAAGGAAGGAAATTAAGTACCTGTAATTTGTCAGAGACAAAGCAGAAAGTTTGTGTGCACATGCGAACAGGTTATGCTGTTAGCACATTCCAGTGATAAGTTATGAACATCAAGACTACAAAAAGTATGTGGAAAAGACAAAAGCCTATTAGATCCCAGGAGCGAAAGGTAGAAGTTGATTGCGGGGGTTTCTCCCCGAGGGCGAGCAGAGTGTCAACAGTCTTTCGAATGTGACGAATATCCGACTGCAGGATGTCATACGGAGAGCAGAGGTCAGCCTATCCCGAAGGGCAGCCATTAGAACAGAAAAAAACAGTGCATAAAATTAAAAATGCAAAAATATAAAGATATTGCTAAATTATCACAGTATTCTAGCATAAACACGTAGGAATAGTTTCTTCCTAGGACTGCCTTAGTTGCTAGGCACCCCAGCTTTCTTTGATTTTCTTTAAATACTGACGCTATTGTACAGTATCAGGAAATTATGTTAGAAGAGCTAAGCCCCTCAAATCCTTCCAAAATTATGCCCAGATTCACAAGGGAGGGGAGGTGCATGTGATCCATTTATTCCAATGGGATCTGCAACACCTCTGTCCCTCTAGGCCTTTAAATGCTGAAATGGAACCAGCTGTAAAGCCTAACTTACACAGTAGCAAAGAGGGGGTTAGAAAGCTGTTAAAAGTACAAGCAGCAGCAATATGAAATCTCAGGAAAAAGTACTTAGTGTTAGAAGTATGTAACATTCTCTAAAATAACATATAACCTAGAAACTGGTATTCAAATATCACCTTGAAACGATATCCTGGGGTAGAAAATGAGAACGTCAATGGCTGACTATCATAGGTTTTAGTAAAGTTCCTAAGCTGAAGAATTAGACACTAACATCTTTAACCAGCATTTTAACAAATTATCACCAGGTTAGACTTCTATGCTTTTTGCAAAGTACCAATGACTTCATGTACTAACTTACAGCAGCTATTCAAAATGAAGTGTGATATGCAACAACAATACTGATACACACACAATATTTAATGTTAAAATCAACCCAAGTGACAACTTCTACTTCCAAAATGTAGCAATCTAATATATTATATCATTTTACAATGCAGATGAGATCTTACTATCAACAAAAAGGTCATTATTTATGAAATAAAATTACACAAATTGGGAAAATGATTATGTTTCAGAGGAATATTGTATTTCTCCAATAGCTTTTCAGTTTCACTTGTTTAATGAACTGACAGTGCACTCAATAAACAAAGGAAGACATTCAAGTTCAGATGTCTGTTTTCTGTTTCTGTGAAGTTTCAATGTCTAGTTAGGAAGAAATTAAACTTTAAAATATTTAACAGGTTTTTCTGTCCTGAAAAGTGATGAGTGAAACTGGAAACCAGGACTGTCATTCACACAAAAGAAGGGATTTTTTTTTCTTACTATACCTGGTTTTAGCTTTAAACAGGAGAGAAAAGTTGCAGAACTTGAATTTTACTTAGGCCACCTCACACGTGGAAGGGGAAAAACACCATGCCTAGCACAAGATGCAATTTTTCCAGTAATTTTTCAGATTTTTTTCTAAGTTAGAAGTCTAGTACGATATTAAATGTTGATGCAATTGCATTTAGCTTTTGTTTTGCATTTTTAAGGATGAAAACTCATAGATAGAGCATGCCATTCTTGTTGAAAAGTGAGATAGGACTAGCATTGCATTCACTACATCTGTATCTGTGAGCTTTTTACCAGAGAAACACATTTCAGTGCAAACAAACAACTCAATGACTACACTCGTTGACTATGTAGTAACACATCAGATTTCTACCAAAGACACTGAGAAAACCAGTAAATGCTGCTTTCATTTAAAATGACATACAAGACTCATTTGATACTTTCCACAAATATATCCCAGAAGAAATACCTAAGATACTTTGAGTTCTAATTTTTGCAAAATTTTCACAAGCTTTAAAACAAGGCTTTTTTTGAATTTTTGTCAGGAAGGAAAAAAAAAACAAGAATACCCAATCTTTTTTTGAAAACATTCCCTGCTGCAGTAAAATGAAGAAGAAAGTAATTTCAGAGCTGGAGAATGAGAGCTGGTAACAGGTTGATTTTTTTCTTTTTTTTAAACAAAGACTGAAGAACTCTCTAACCAGAGATTAACACACTAAGCAGTATACAGGAGATGTCCTGTATACATACAGGATGTCTTGTAACCATACAAAATCAGCCAACATATGCTGAAGAAACTTCCTATAAGAACTGTCATCTGTGCTTTAGTGGAATTCAATGACACCTGCGAAAGTCTAAGAAATTCCGGATCATTTTTCCTCATTTTTGTGTTCTGTAACAATTGACACTTCTCTGTCACATCCTCAGCTTAAGCAAAATGTTTATATTGATGTGTTTTAAAGTTCTGTAACATAACTCTAGAAGTTCTTATAATTTTACAGATGCTGTGAAATGAAAATACCAAATTAAAATATGGTATCATGAAATAATGAAAATTTACTTCAGTGCAACCCCCAAAAGACAAACCCACCCAAAGACAAACAGCAACCATCCATCCATCTCAAGCATTGCTATTCTTACTCAAGAGACTGAAATTACTAACAAGAATAAAAAGATTCATATCACTCTATCGCTACATTTATGGACTGCCTTGTCAAGTCCAAGATGCTACAAGACTGTAGCCAAAACCACACATGCAGAGTAACACAGTAAGACAGAAGTGGAACGACAGAAGCACAACCAGCTATCTGTGTGCACAAACCACGCTCATTCTGTGTGTCCCTGCAGTGACTTGTGGAAACAGATACACACATTTCCAAACCAACCTCCCAAGATTTTGTCCCCAAAAAAAGTCAAGGGTAAGTTCGCGAATTCAGGTGAAAGAATGAACTCTGTAGTGCATACACACTGTACTCAAAACACAAATGAGCAAACCTCAGAATTAGGATTTAAATACTGTAACTGACAGCATACTGAGCCACTTAAGTCCATACTGTAGGGCAAATAGTGAACGTTACCAAGCACAGAATGAAAGGGTGGAGGAAAGGAGTCCTACCTGATAAAACTTACTGTACCTTCACGGATGTCTCATGATGGAACTATGGAAAAGTAACTGATTACGTGAATTGATCAGAAGACAAGCATAAAGTAGCAATGAAAACATACCTTGCATTAAAATGAGAAACATGATTTTACTAGTTAAACTACTAATAGGTGGGTAGAAGATAAAGCTCTTGATATTTTGCTTGGCTGCTTCTTTTACTTTGCTTTGCCAGTTTTAGCACACAAATAAACTTTCTTTCTTTTCCCGATTGTTTTACTTAATTAGCAACTCCTACACTAACACAGATCAGTCATCTTGAGAATAATTTTGGCTGATGCTGCAACAAAGTGGAATTGGTTTTCAGAGGTGAGATGCAGCAATAACACCGTTCGCAGGATTCTGAAGTCCCAGAAAGGTCACAGCTAAATCTTTTGTAACCTGAGTCTTCATTAGATGATTTCAATAATGTGTAGTCCAAATAGCAGACTGAAAACTTGAGAAACACTGCAGAAGTCTCTCATTCCCACCTCAGAAATGACTGCATGTCCCTCTAAACACTGTTGAGCACTATTGACCATGCTGTAACACAGTAGTTCAGTAAACCTGCTGATGGTGATTTTATCATTATTTTACCAAGAGAAATTATCATCCTAGTATTAAACATGACAACTTATGCCTACCTTTGTTTCAAGCTACATGAAGATTCACAAGGTGTGTATATGTAGGGAAGTCTGTCTTTCCTTTTCTTAAAAACAACTCTTCCATTTAATTTCTTAGACCTAAAGTGGCCCCATAAAGGACTAAAAGAATCTCAGTTGTCTATACCGTTAAGATACTACACTGGTATAAACTGCTGATCATAAAATATAATTTGTGTCTTCATATAAAGATAACTTTTGGTTTGGGGCTCACAAATGTTTAAAGTACTTCTTTGAATTCCTTTTTTGACAAGATAAGGAAGCCCTACTTCTGGTATGTCACATTTGTCCATTACCTGACAATTAGAAAAAAATGTATAGCAAAACTTACACAATTTTTGCCTTTCAAATAACACTTTGCATTTACAACATTTTGTCTGTATTTCACTTGCAGTAAAGTATTCTGCCCAGCACAAATCAGCTATTTTTTCTTTTTAACACAGACATTTGTTAACATTATTGAAAGTGCATAAAAAAATTGCCTGCAGTATGGATTACTATAAGAATAACAGCAAGGAGGAAGGAAAACTAACGTGAAATTACACTCCTGACATGCAGGTTAAAATGGAAAGTCTGCTTCTTTGTTACTAGTATGAGCACTGCTTCCAATGTGGCAATGGACAAAAATGGCACTATATTTTCAGAATGCACATGAATGATGAGCTAACTAAGAAATGTATATGAATATTTTTGTCTGTAGTGACATAATGTTGCTATTTTATAATACAGCAATATTCTCTTAGAGACCGAAATATTTTCATAACTTTACGTATACACTCATGATACAGTAATTCAGACGCTCCTGATCACTTTTAGTGTTCTGAGAGAAGGTGCCACTAAGAAGAGAACTGCATTCGAACTGGGACATTTGAAACTTTAGAGACCACGCTTACAACTGTGCAAAGATAAATACAGCAGGGAAAGAAAAAAAAAAAAAAACATCTATTTTTCAATTCCAGAAAGTTTGAGGGGGTAGGGTGCAACACAAGTGCTCATGGCAAACAACATAGGTGGTGTCAATAGTGGGTTCACATGACACTAACAGTCTGTTCCCAGGAATGGCACAACCCACGTAAGGCATGTCATTCTGAAAAATGCAGTAGGATGGGCACTCCTACTTGCCACACTGCTGCCACTTTTTTATGCAATCTGTATCAGCCAAAAATCAGGGAACTGTCGTTCATTAGCTGATAAAGAGGAGATTAGACAATTTGGCAGTTTTTAGCCAGCAGTGTAAAATAAAATTTTCTTCTGTACGTTTTTCAGTGACTAAAGTTGTACCTCAAGGGATGCTGCATGAGATATTCTGAGACGTCAGGCTTTTAGATGCTTATCTGCCACCATCACTTTCTCATATCAAGCAAAAAATGTTTGTCTTCCAAAATGATCATTTACAAAGATCTATGATACCTTGGAATAAAAAACACCCCACAGGAAAAAAGTGGCAAAACTGGACACATGCTGCTTGTCCTACCTGCTATTCTCACACTTCAGTTAGCTGACTGGTGCAGTAAGAGCACTGCTACTCAGTTGCTTATTAAAGGATCAGTCATATCCTTAAAACGTACCTTCTGCATATCAGAAACATCATATGGTCACTAACAAACTCATTTGAACATGTCACCCACCGTACCAAAATCCTCTGGTAAGTAACAGCTTTCTCATATCAGCGGGCACAAGTAATCTCAGAGTCGTCTACCTATGGGGGCATTATATAGAGAAGCTCTTGCTCCTGTACTCTGTATTTGTGACTTTGGTCAAGATGCCAAGCTCACCATGACACGCTTGGATCTGGATGTCTACTGTAGGAATTCTGCCAGAATCATTCTGGAGAAAGCAATTCTAATGCAAAAATTGAACGATGAAAGCCGCAGAGTTTGTTAGAGACCATGCACATCAGCACAGTAATTACTATAGTTGATTTCTTGTTTGTCTTACACATGACTGGACAGTATATTGATCTAAACCTGTGGAATTCATGAAATAGTGTGTACTCTACTCCATTCCATAAGTAACTAACTGGATCTATGACTATTTAAAATCCTTCAAAAACAAACAAGTCCTGCTGAATTTACAAATAAATTCTCAGGAACTAAATATAGGTATTACAAAACAAAACAAAAAAACACCTGCCAGTATGAAGATCCTTAAGTGAAAGATATTTCTACAGGTAATTGTTTAAAAAGGGAAATAATTCACTGATTCCTTTGACTGGTTTGTCCAGAGGTAGTTGGGTCATGTATAACTTGAAGCAGCAGTAAACACATCATCTTTAAAAAGTTCTTTAAAAACTTCCTGACAGCTGGCATACAACCTTGTGTTCCTAATACCCTTCCCTCCAACACTCAGAAATGTTCTATCATCTATCATCTAGTTCTGCAACACAATGGATTTTTGCAATATGTGGCAAATACATTTGCCAATTACCAGCACCCAATCAAAAATATCCTCAGAGTACTTTATCTATCGTAAATTTACAATTGAAAGCAGTTCCTTTAATGTTTAAGTGAATTCGTTTTTCTCCTGAGAGAAGTTGATGCTTCTTTAGATTCATAAGGACGGATAGTTTATAAATCAGATTGATAAGATCTGCTCCTTCACTTAAGGTTCTGTGCAACAAGAAATATTGTAATGAAACACCCCCAAAAAACTTTAAAAATTCTACACTAATTTTAATGCAAGTTTTAAAGAGGAATAATGAATACCTTAAAAATGCTTATTTACAGAAAACAGGTGTTTTTCCAGAAAGCTTGCTGACAGAAATCCAGAACTAATTTAAAAAATAGAACAGCTTAGCTTACCCCCTGTCCTACGGCGCCTACAAAGAATTCTAAAATTTTCTGGTTTATTTCTCCTACTGAAAGATCTGTTAACAACGACAACAGCTCTTAGCCTTTTTATTCCCCAGCAAGCTATATCCAGAAAAAAAATGATTTGTATTCTAATTCACTGAATAGTTTATAATGTATCAACAAGACAACAGGGCAGCTTGACAAACACTCCATATCCACTTTGTCTATAAGCCCATGGCACTAAGACTTTGATCTTATTTTTCATCTTATTTGAAATAAAATGTTGATGAAATTGTAAATAATTCTAACATAATAAATTACTGAATAACAGCTTAGAAGCCCAGCCCATAACAATGAATTCACTTATTATGAACCATTCACTGTAAGATAGTCTCCCCCTCAAAATTCCTACAAGTAATAAAAATGAAGTTACTTTTGATGTCCTCCAAATCAAGTGCTAAAATATAGACAGAATGTAAGTAAAATTGGAGTTCTTTTCCAATGTGAAATCTTTGCATTATCATCTGCTCCCAAAGGGGTTGCAGAGGAGGAAGCAGAATGACAAAATGTCCATTTTTTTCAGCATTCTTGAAATATAGCTTAAAAAGCATTCAGTCTTAATCATACTGTCATATGTACACACAATGAAAACACATCATGCAATTTTGCGTTCAAATTAAAAAGACCTCACATAACACTTTTACATCACTTTTAGTGTCCAGTATTTTAAATCGCCATTTTTTGAAAACATGCTTCTAGACCATAAAAGAATCTTTGAGATATTCCCAATGAGTCTCCAGGGCTTGTTACATTATTTAGGCATTTTTCCTTATTACTTTGAGAACAGATTACCCAATGAATTAAATGAAAAGCAGAAAACGCCATGCACTGCAATTTCCCTGTTTTCAACACTTATATCTATAGGATAGCCTTACTCACAGGTACTTTCCATCCTTAACACACAGAATGGTTTTCTTCACACCACTGCAGAAGTGTTTCAGTACGAGTGTCTTATTAGTCACTTTTACAATACATACTATTATTTCACATGGTTAAAAAAGGAAAATCAAAGAAATTAAAGAATGAAGACCATCTTCTAAAAGCAGTAAGTAAAAAAATGCACTTAAAGTTACATATAGAAAAAGGAGCAAACTTTTGCTTAATTGCATTCTTATGTAATTACATTCTTATTATATTCTTCTTATCCATTTACCATATTTAAGTCATTTTCCATTGCAAACATAAGGTGGTATTAGGGATAATATTGAATTATTAGCTCAAGACAAAATTTGCAATTGTTAAGTGCCACGACATCAAACACTTAAATGCACTAAAGCAGCATTAGATCATACAATTTAAAAAATGGAACTAAGTAAAATGTCTTTATTGTTGAAAACTGCTATTTCATAAAGCTATCATTCAACTTCAAGTAATTCATGTGCTTTGCATTTTCGATCACCTGGAAATGGTCAAATTACAACTACAGTGGCTAATTAAACGGGCAATTAAATTACCTCTGGTATCCCCAGTTTTCTACATGCATCCAGAAAGTTTTCAACATTTCTCCTGCATTTGGCCATGCTAAGTTTAGGCTGCAAAAATTGGAAAAAAAAAAAATAGATTATGGCAAAATAAGTGAATAAATTCATTTAGTCAATACATTAATATTTTGCATTATTCTTGTACTGATGCACCATTTCTCCTGAAAACAAAGCATAAAATTCTACTCAGCTTTTTCTTTCCCCTACCACTATGAAAACACACAAATATTATCCGAGTATGAAAGCTGTGGATGCCATGTGCTTTTATTTAGTTTTTAAAGCCACAAACACATTTAGATGTCTACTTGTTCATATCCAGCTTGTGAGGTTCTCATGTTCTATGAGCCTCACAGAGAACCTCATGTTCTATGACAGAAGACATTTTTCTGGACAGCAAGTAAACTGATGACACATCTCAACACACATCAGGGGAATGGATTTATATGTAATACAGCTTTTACATTTTTAATGCTTTATGTTCTCACAAGTATATGGTAGCTACACACAGTTTTCATGTCTGAAGAAGTTTCAGTGTTACTGTAGAATTTCAAATACTTTTATAATTTGTCTTAAAGGGCTATCCTTACAGTACTTATAGAAATATCATGTTAGTAAAAAAAAAAAAAAAAAAACCAAACAAAAACTAAAACCAGAAAATCTCCCAAATAATTATTTTCCTTATTTAAAACAAGATATGAAACAAGGCTAATTACTGAATATCCATTTAAACCAAGAATTCACAATACTAGAAGTGACTTTAAAGAACTAATTTTCAAGGCTGAAGTCACTTGAAGGCTGTTTCAAGCAAGAGAACGTCATCAATATAAAGTTGAAAAAAATGAAAATTGATTTTAAATATTTGCAGTTTGTTATAGAAAACTATAACAAGACTTTTAATCTTTTTAATAAATAAATAAACAAGCAAGCAAGCAAGCAAAGAAGTCAGCAACAGAACTTTACGATTTTACCCCAGGAATGTAGTTTTGCCAATGTCATTTTGGCAACGTCATATCTTCGAAGACCAAGCAGAATTAAATTAAAACCAAACAACAGTAAAAGAAACTGTAATAGATTATCTAAGGAAATGATTTTTCTTAACATTTGTCTTCTTGGAAGTTCTCATGTTATATTTTATGTAACCAGATTTTATTTTCCACTAAACTAGCAAGTTTTCTGAGTTGTTTTATTATTATTTAAAAAATAAAAAAATAAAAAAATAATAAAAAAAAACAACCCTCCCCTACAGAAACAAACACAAGAAACATTCAACTTACTACTGCTGGTGAAGGTACATGAATGCTTCCTACTGAGCGAGGTCGGATGTGATTTACTAAATGGCAGAGAACTACACCATCCATCAGAGCAGACCCTAAGTCTTCAGGCAAACAAATTTTTAATCTTGTTTCAATGTTCTGCAAATGAAGAACAAATACACACTTAAACAAAGAAATCAATGAAGAAAAAAAAGAAAGCATGTATTTTCTCATCATCTCTCATGCTGTTAGGCAAGTATCCAGTTTTAGTTTACTGATAGAGATCCTTATTAAGTCTTCACGATTCCGCTTGATATGGTGAATAACCTTACTCTAACTTTTCACTGTGAAGATTAGCTGTACTAATGCACATGGCACGAATCTTGAGAATATTATTTTTAGGAATTATTACTTGGTGTCTTGCTACATTCTTGTGATAACTCTTAAAAAATGTAAAATGCTGCATTGATGCTGCTGACTAGATTACACTCAGAAGAACTATATTCTACCATAGTTTATCATTGCTATCTCCATTTTCTTTTTGATTAGCTAAGTCTCTCATCTAATTCCTCCGTCTCATTCTTTTGCCATCATCCATATTTGTAATGGTTAAGAAACTACATTCAATTAACTATGTTGAATCTTTAACAAAATCTGTTCTGTTCACCAAATGAACAAGACCAAGTAATCCAGACTTAAAAAAGATGAGGGCCTCAGGCAAGAGAATAAAGATCTCTGACATAAACAACCCCCCTTTTAAACACTGTTTCATAGGAAGACAACAACTGAACTAATTTGCTTTAAAATTAAGTAATGTAAGACACATTATTTAGAACAAATGAATAATTTTGGAATTAGTCATTCCATGAAGCTATGGCACAAATACAAATACTCCTGTAATTTGCAGTATCAAAGTCACCTATCACACTTTCAGGATTTTCACTCCATTTAGTAGTGCAGTGACGCTATCTCCTCTGTTGGTAGAATCACAGAACTGGAAATCTCAACAGGTTCAGGTTCACAGCCTTCCTTGCTGGAAAGTACACCATCTTCTGTTTTGACACAACAGTTGAACAGCATCGAACAGTGACACCTAGGTAACAGTTGGCTAACATGGAGCCTATGCAGCCACACAAGCAGCAAATTTGGCATCAGGTCTTAGCGTCAACATTCTAGATGATGTATCAGGAATTCATCTTGCATGTGTAGATTATCAAGTGATTAAGTACTCATTGCATTTGTAAGAAAACTGTAAAACTGTTCCAAGCATTGCTTAAGTCATCTGCTTAAAACTGTGCTCGAATTAGTCCGCCTTCAGCTTTAACTAATACATTTCATTATGATTTTTACTTGCCAGATTGAAGACTTCTCCAGTAGTTAGGAAATACTTGCTAGACCTCTCTTGAGTGATCACTTCATCCTTTCTGATGAAGTTACATAAACTGTTAATTCAACCAGCGCACATGGCATGCTGTTCAACCGTATGTTACTCAGGCAACTCTCAGGATTCTTTCCCATTTAGAAAAATATTTTCTTAAGCAACTGGAGAAGCTACTTCTTCAGTAACTTTTCTTATCTAGCTGGAATAAAGCACTTCAGGAACAGTCTCACCAACATGATTTACAGAAGTAATATTGTCTTACTTAGTTTTTTAAAATATTTTCCTACTTACACAACTTTCCCAGAGAAAACAAAAACCATGCTTGATGAGCACCATTCTACCAACACTCACATACCTCACGAAGCTGTTCAACAAGCTCTCTCTCTTCTCTCATCTGCTCCATTTTCCTTCGAATTGTAAATTGTGGGTCTATTGATTCCAAATTTCGTTGTGGTCTTAAGAACACTGTGATTTTTTAAAAAGACAGATTTTAGTTTAAAAACAAACACCTTGATTTATTGATTGCCAAATGAAGCAAAATACTTATGTGCTATCTCTAGCAAAACTGACAGAAAATTTCTCTGCCCTCAGGAGCACAGCTCTGAACAGCATCAGATACCATCAAAAGAGTTGCTAATTTTTTGACCAAACCCTAATCTTGACAGACAGCTCCTGTTAGATGATTAAGCACCAGAATCATCCCTTAGAGATTCTGATCTAACACGGCAAGGAGCACCTCTTCTTCTTTTAAGCAGAACCCTCTCCTACAACATGGTAAGCTGTGTAACAAGCTGTGACAAATATCCTCCTAAGATAGGACACAACTGTTTACTGGATAAGGTTATATTTAAAAAAAATCTGCCAAACAAAAATGTGCTCAATTTCTAGAAACTTAACTTTACAGCCATTCAGTAAATCTGCCCACATTAAAAAGTTATTGTGAATGTAGCATTGCACAAACTCTCCCCAGTACTCCCTCCCACCAATCCTAGGTTTGTGGGCTGTATGACTTCACCTACAACTTAACACACAATTCCTTCGAATAATTACACAAAATCTTTTTGTATGCGTATATACACACACACACACACACCCTGCATAGCTCCTTGTTTTTTGATCAAGGACTTTTTGAATGCTTTTGAAGAACAAAATGATGTATGCTCAATTATAGTTTCACAAAATGCAGCTGCCACTGCTCAGATCAATTATGTGCCAATCTGATTATTACAGCAAATGACAGCGCTACAGAGAGAGAAGGATTTTGCATTATTAATTTCCTGCCTCTCTCCTTCTGAACGCAACATGACATTCTAAGTACCAATTAATGGATTGGAAACTAACAAAGCCTAGAAACCTTTAGTTTTACACACAGCTACCATTCAATCCTCATTTTGTTCATTTAAGACATCTAAAGATGCAGATTTCTATCCCACTCATCCATCATTAGGAAGGAACAACCCACTGATTATATCAGTGTGGTTAGAGAAACTTGTCACTGACTTTGAAGTGGCCTTGGTTCTTGTGGGTTGCCTAAATCTGTTGCAGACAGTAGGTGTCCAGACTCTTACCTCAAATTCAGTAGCAGGCTTCTCTATCTCTTTAAGGAAGTTAACTCACAGAAGATTAAACACATTTTCAGACTACCACAGTTTACTTTACAAGCTGTTTTTCATTATATATTTTCATGGAATATTATTTCAGCCTCAAAATGATGCTCTAGCTGTGGCTGTTAGGATTGCGGTGAACAAAAACTGATTGCCAGAAGCTAAGGAGACCACAGCCTTCCCCTAGGTCAGTCTTCTCCTCCTCCATTATGTAATCAGTGTGGAGGTGTCTTAGTTTCTAACAGAAGTTACTTCTCTCACAGTGTCTGGTATGAAGCTGTGTTTTTTGTTCCCAGAAGAGAAACAACTGATAACACCTGGCAGTGTTGAACACAGCCAAGGACACATTNGGGAAGCGAAAGGAAAAGATCACATCTGGGATGACTGCAGCTTGTTGACATTGCAGAAGGAAAGTGAGGATAATCTCTTGGTCAATCAGCAACATAATAGAACCACCTTTTATCTCCTGAAGGGCAAATTGGAAAATTTTCCTCCTTCAGTAGGAGCAAAAAAGGGTGAACTACTCTAACTGCAAGGTATGTGCAATCTACAGAAATTCCATTAAAAATTGTGGCACTGCAATCATTTGTTTAGGTTGCAATTCAGCTAATAGACTGAATTTTCAAAATCAGTCCCTGTATGTAACAATATAAGAAACAGAAGCCTTGGTAGAAAGAAATTTCATCTACATTCTGACAAAGTAAAATGTTATTGAAGCCCCCAAATCAGTACAGGGCCAACATACAAAACTGTATTATCTAGCACCTAGGACTCCTGATAAACAAGAAAAGTTTCTGTATGAGAAATATTTTGAGATCTCAGACAAGTCCACTCACCTGGTATACCTGGTATCTCATCTAATTGCAGGCGGGTGAGATAAGTAAAATAAAATCATCTAAGCTACTTCTCTGGCCAAAGGGAGACAGATACCATCTAAGTGAGCTCAGCAAACAGCAAAAAAAAAATTGAAAAATTACTGCTTAAGATGGACTTAACTCCTGACATGCCTGTATGTTACTCACTGAAGGCACCAAGATACAATAAATTATGGCTAGAGTTATCAAATTTGATTCCTTCCACTACTTGACTCAAAGAGTCATAGTTTAACTAGCTTCGCACAGGCAACTGAAACTTGCTACTTCGCTGCTAAACCATTGACTTTAGGAACTGTCAAGTTAAATGCTATTAGTTTAACAAAATTGTTTTTAATTGGAACAGTCATGCATTACAATGTTAATAAGCTTTATCCTTTGGTCCTTAATGTCATCAGAAATCCCATGGATGGAGTGGAATTGTTTCTGGGGAGAGCATGCAGGCCAGAACTACAGATAACGCAGCTCATTCCCTTCTCCAGCTGGCTTACGTAGCTTCACCTGCATCACCATTCAGGAGAATCTCTGCACAGGCACACGGACACTATAACTAAATGCACGTATTGTGCTGATCTCCCACAAATGATGTGAGCAGCAGAACTGTGCCTCGAGATGCAGCATGCCCACGATTGTAGTGGCATTTCATCTTTACCTTTCTAGAAGGGCCAACCCCAACCTCAGAGCGGACTTCTGTTTACAAAGCTCTGTGTATCAGATGGGTGTTTGATAACATTTTGTACAGAGGTAGATGTGTAACTATGACTTCTGTCTACCTACATTCCCAAACATACAGAGGCTGTTACTTTTAACAGCTGTAGCGACTGTTGGTATGAAGCATAACAATCCAGACACCCGATTTAACTATGCCATTTCAAAAGCATTAACTGTTAATTTAGATAATTTTAAAACTCTAGTAATTAATACATTGGTAAATTTCTGATGAAAGCATGTATAATAAAAAACTAATACAATGGAAATATCTAAAATGTTATTAAATAACACACCAAGCTTGAAAGTATTACTTAAAAAAGCTCCAGCTACATACTGAATTTGAAGCAAAATATTCTAATACAGGTAGTTTTGGCAGTCCTAAGTACTGCTTCCTTCTCTGCATTACACACGTTTTCCAGCAAGGGGAGCCCGTATGTCACACACATGCATGAAAGCCTATTTCTTCCTCTTTTGGATGGTAAAACAGAGTTTTTGCTTTCTGAATCCATGGTCAAGCAAGGTTATTAAGTTATGCTTGTTCCAAGAAATTTATGTATGTATTTTAGAAGGTTCAACAAGCTCAATGCTAATAGCATTGATAATTAATAAGCACACAGTATGTATATTGTATATAATTGATAATTAATAGCATTAATAAGCACACAGTATGTATTCTGCATATTACAGTAAAGGACAAATTTCCGTGTGAAAATTTTCATTTTTGTACTTTTTTGCAATGCGTGCAGGTGTACAGCTTAAAGCTCATCAAGGATTTAGTACCCTAAATACTTAGTTGACAACGTTATCCAGCAGATAAACAACTAAATGATTTAATCTGCCTCTACTAATATTTGTCAAGAAAAGGTCAGAGTAATGACAAGCAGAGATCAAGTCAGGCTGAAAGGGCTATATAGTCACATACCTCTTTGCTTGTTTTATTCAGTCTGAATCTGCTTAAGCAACAGTGAAGTTATCATACAGTCATTTGCTAAACTAAGGACTCCCCAGTGGTATGGATATTGGCCTTGCGAGACCCGTCTGTTATAACCTTTATAATCCCTCAGAAATTCTAGACTTCACCTCCTCTATTACAGATCAGTTGCCAGAAACTACATTAAAGAAATTACATTAAAGGAAGTACTAAGATGCTATTGTGATGGCACTTCTATACCAAAGGCTACACCTACACTAGCAAGCTACACAACATTGGTGAAAGGATCTGAGCACTGGCCTGTAAGCATCCATACTGTTAAGTTGCTGCTTTCTGGCACAGTTTTGGGCTGTTTTCTACACAATGCCTTGGTACAGTTGGGAATGCCCTTTGCACAGGCAAAGGTACCAAAAAGCATCTTGAATGCAACCATCCTGCTTTAGAAAGCAAGAGTGTTTTGTATGGATTCAAGTCATGCTGTGCCAACGAACTTCAGTGCCATAGAACGGTTTCTGGTTCATTTCACTTCCCAGCAGAGGAAGAAATACCTTTGACAACAAACAGCCTTGATAAACTGAACAGAAAGGCAATAGTCCTGATTTAAAAATAATAATAAAGATTGAAAAAGCACTTTTCTGTTGTAACCACCAATGGTAATAAACACTGTACTTGCACTTGTCTTCAGATTTGAATGACACAAAAGATGCACCTGTTCCAAAGGCATAGGCACTAATTAACCTATACTGCTCATTTCATTTAGAAGAGTAAAACAATTAACAAATCTAGATTAACATAGATGATATTATTCACTGAACTCTTAAAAATATCACCAAGCTTGAGACTGAATCGTCAACTGGTAGAAACTCATGTAGTGACACTGGAATTTATAGCACAGTTTATGACAACGTGCAGAAGAAGTACAAAGTGAGCACGAAGGTTTATCAGATTACACTGGAATATATTTTGCCACTATGCTCTGCAAATATAAATGACTACATAACCTGCAAGTCAGGAAGAGAATCAAGCCCTTCACAGTACTGAGTCCCTAGTCGCTACCAGACTTCCATGACAGAGAATTCTTTACCATATATAAAATCTCCATGAGGTGTAACTTTTTAATGCATTTTTTCCCATATTAAATCTAAAGAACAGCAAGAGAAAAAGAACTTGAATTTAAAAGGACGAATGGAGATTGTTATCTTGTTAATTAAAGCTTGCTTCAAAAACAGCTTTCCAGCACAATTTTCCCTCTGTACACCCTTAGCTTGCTGACAGCAAAAGTTTCACCAATACAGTTCCTTATTATCTGTTCATCAGTTTTTAGAACTGTATCGTTTCCAATATTTTCAAGTTCTTATCCCTGAATAAAGGATATTAGTGAGATTTGTTATGAAAACTTATTTCATATGTTGTGAAAATGATACTGAAATTATAAAAGACTTTTATAATGGTTTCCTATATATACTGAAAAAATGTTAATTTGGGAGTGTTTTAGTTTAACTCCAAGATACAATTTCTGTCCTCTGTATACAGGTTTCTTCATTTACTTCCACAAGCAAGCTATGAGGTTTGAAGAATATTACTGTGGAATTACAAATGGAGAAAAAAGCCACCCTGCAAAAATACAGAGTAAACCGCAGGTTGTTTTCTGCCTACTTATTATTCTAAAAGCAGCCTCCATTCTCCTTCCTAGAACTTCAAAGACTGTTATCACAAAAACTTACAACCTGTAAGGAGTGTGGTGACTGGAAAGCATATTTTTAAGCTGCAATTAAGCATGCAAAGATGATACAGATAAAGCTTAGCAGGCTCGTGTGTACAGAATTTTACTTCCAACCACAGAATTTTGTGTATGACATCAAAATTGAAGCTAGCAGTAATAATTATAAAGCAAAGAATTTGAGTTGTTTGGATTAGGTTAGCACAGGGCAAGTACTGATTATTTTTTGAAAAAAAGTCTGGAAAAAAGAAAAATCTTGGATTTACATTCTAAAAAGAAAAAAGCTGTAAAAAGGTGTAATGTGCCTGGAAAGACTGTATTACGAAGAATTAGCAGATTTCTTTTGAAATTGAGGAAAAAAATGATTGTTGCTAGAAATCATTTACTACCACAGTAACTTTGTCTTTAGCAACGAACAGCTTGAGATTTCATCCTGACAAAGAAAAGGTTCAGATCACGTGAAAGAGGTACATCTACATATCAAGTATTCTTAAAGTTTATCATCTAGTTTCTGTCTGTTCAACCTGACGTTTAACTATTCACACAGTATAAGACCTTGATAACAGGCCAGCTTTGCATATGACTCAGTGTCCTACGACAGTAATGCCTTAGAGAAAAAGAAACAAAAGCAGTAACAATGTCTACTGACATATCTGGCCTTCCCAATGCACAGAGCAATTTGACAGCTCACTAGGTTTCTGCTGGATGGAAGTCACTGTTTTTGCTTATCTGATTCTTTCAGCTTTGTTTCTTGTTGGATTCCTCTTCTAATTAAGTTAGACACCTGCATCAGTAACTGCTTAACAGAACCAGTTTTTCTGAATTCACAAAATTTTTAATAAAAGACAGCACCAAAATTAACTGCTGTTTGAATGCAACTTTTATAAACCCTTGAAAGTACAAGTAGCAAATAAACGTATTGGAAATAGCTCTGGGAGTGGGTATCAGGAAAATTTTTTTAGCAAGACTTGGAAACAGTGATATTTCACACATTTACTTTTGATAGTACATATTTTATAGAAGGTTAACATGAATCCTGAGGCATTTGGTCGTATAAACATTCCCTTAAGAGCACTGGCTTTCATCCTTAGCGACATGGGACTTTTGTCACATATTAAGTTTTTTGAAAACATAAGATTAAGTAAAGTTATGCATGGAACACCTACCATTGTCACTGTCTCCTTCAGATGGTATACTGTAGCTAAAGCTGTCCCATGTTTGTGCCTGTGTAAGTGTGTTGAAGGAGATAGGAGGAAGACTGAGGGATGGGTCTGCTGGAGGGGAGTGATAACCAGTCCAACCATGGTGGTGTAAGGACCAGAGTGGGGGAAAAGGGCGGGCAGCAGCATTTCATATATGGCATTAGGGTTGTATGGCAATGAAGATGCAATTCAAAGGTGATTAATACAAAATGCACAATTTTTGAAGAAAAGAATGAAAGATGGTGTAGAATAAAAAGAACGAAAGGTTATGTTAGTACTTGCAAATCATACATTCTATGTGCAGTTACAGCTGTTAAGCTTAACAAGATCATTGTAATCATAGCACTTCACAAATCATTTACAACCACGTTTTAAGGAAAAGTACCCATAGATTTTATATTATAGTCTGATGAAAACCTTGACTCTGTGAATCAGAAGGTAAATGTATCTCTGTGAAGTTTCAGCAATCAAATAAGAAGTCTGGCACAGAAGAATTTAGCTTATTTTTGCAACTGTCCTAAGAACACTACACTCCTTAAAGACAATGTATACATACATACAAAAATATTATTACACTAACTTCTCAGCTGATTTTGACAAGTAGCAACTACATGGAATTCTCATTGAATCCCTTGAATTCTTGTTCTGTTGAAATATGTCCTGTAAGTACATGTACTAGAAATGTTTTCCTTTTGCTGTAATCACTTAACAGTTTATGCAGCACTACTTTTATTTCTTGCTGACTCCTACAACGTTAAGTTCAAATTTATCAATGGGCCCTAGGAAAGTTCTGGTCCTCAGCAACCTCGGCAGACTTTTCAAGGGTAAGAGCAGAGACGTGTAGCACCTCCAAAGGATGATCCTGAGTCTGTACCATAAGCCTTGGCAAGCCTGTTCTGTAGACAGCATTGTAACAAGCACAAACTCAGTAATGGCTCCCTACAGCACACCAGATTTCACATGTCCACAGGTGCTGCAACAACATTTGTACAACATAACTTCTATTCTCTATCCATTCTGCCTTCTCTCCTTCAAGTAGTCACGATGACACTTCTTATTTTTCCCTCAAATCCTCTAGTGAACCTTTTTATTTTCCCCACGACATCTTATTTTACTCTTCTGTCTTCTGATTTGGTTGTGGAAAAGCTTTCCTCAAATCTCCGTTCTACAGTATTTCAGAAATGGACACTGGCATCTTTAAATATCTCCTCCCTGTTTATCTTCAGCACACCATCCATCATTTCAAACCTTTCCACTGGCTTCCTACTTTTCATCACAATTTAAATCTCTCCTTCCCTACCCTTCACAAAGATGTCACTCCTGTGTCTCATCACAGTTCTCTACCATTTCAGTCACCAAAATGAGCTCTTCCCTCACTCCTTGGCTTTCTATATATGTATTTTCATGTTTTATCTACTGCATAGCACACAAGTAACATTTGTTCTCCTCAAACTAAACTGCAGATTACATACTGTCTCTGCTCTGAATGCTAAACTGTAACCCTAAATCAATTTAAAACCAGTATGTAGATCTAAAAACTGTAAACACTAATACAAGAAAGTCCAAGGTAAAGATAAGTAAAGAAAGTTCCCAATTTAAACCATTCCAAATTAATAATTGGGAACATAATTGAATACTTTCTCCTTCCCCCCCAGCTCTGGAATCCACATTAGAAGGATGATAATTCAGGCAATGCTGTATAAAATCTCACCTTAGACTTTAATCTACATCCAAGTGTTCAAGAGTTCTCTCTTGAAGTTTCAATGTGCGTTTTTAAAAGCCTGACTATCAGGACAATGGGCCAGCCAAACTTGAGTTAAGCACTACTTAATTCTACTTCTGAGCAGAATTCAACACAGGGTAACAGAACACTGATTTATGGAAAATAATAAGCAGTCTTAAATTCTACTGGCAATTAGGATTCACATGATTTTCCAAAGTACGCAGATAATGTGTTAGTAGCAAGATGTACTAGTAATGTTCATATCTTATTTTCAAGATTATGGCAAGAACTTTGCAAAACTCAGTTTCTACAACTGGTATTACCCAGCATTTTAATTAATTCATGAATGAAGTGCAAAAGATTTAAGTTTACTTGTTGAGTGACTCCTTTTCAGAACATAAGCACATCCCAAGAGCAAAACTGTGGTTCTAAGTATATTCATAATTATGGTTCCTTTCAAAAGTGATTTTTTTTTTTAAGTTTTCAAATTGAATATGAATTTGAGAAGCCCACCCACTATAAAATATTTATGAGGAGGAAATAATCTGAAAAAAAAATATTAAGATCTCTTTTTACTTTCTGTGTAAACAACTTATCCTTGAAAAGAATCTGTCAAGAAGTCAAACACAGTTAACACCTTTCAAAACATTTTCTTTGGATACCAAGTCAGCCATCAGAGAAAAAAATTCCCAATATTTTGCCTAGCTTTAAAATGAAAGAATAAAAGGACTTTCAGTCCTGAACACATACTGGTATGTACTTATATAGTACATACAAACACAGAAGCTTAAGCCACTGTGACTTATCCTCTGGAAGCACTTGGATTTGTAATTTTAGTTTTTTGAAGCACTACCAGAAATCTAGAACATTTTACATTATGAAGAGACATAAGTCATTATGAAACAGTGAGGGGAAAGAAATCAAACAGAAAGCAACATTCATTTAAGATAAATGAAAATAAACGTAGTTAAAATAAGCTTTCCAATTTCAGAAAGGTATGCGTGCATATATTATCATTGAAAATTTGCCATTTCTTTCCCCAGAGAACACGATGTACACAGAATACTTTAAGATCTATCTTGCACCAAGGCTTCAAAGATTTATAGGAGTAAGTACCTCAAGTAAAAGCTATAATGAAGTAAATAGCTAAAAATCGTTTCCAATGAATTCTAAAATTTCCCCTAAGGCCATGAAGAACTTAAATGAAAAGGCTATCAAAATAAACTACACACTGAGCTCAAAAACTCCTGGATCACAGAACTGCTGGACCCCTTGACCAGCTCAGCTTTGAGGCAGTAAAGCAGTCTATAATTAACCAGCACAAATTCAGACAGTGACAGAATGGCTCAAATCCACACAAGACTCGTACATAAAGCTTTAAAAGAAAGGCAGGGAAGGAACCAGTCATGGCAAGCTAGCCAACTTTAACAGCAAAAATGTGCAGGATTCACAAATTTCATAGAATCATAGAATAGTTCAGGTTGGAAGAGACCTTAAAGATCATTTTGTTCCAACCCCCGTGCCATGGGCAAGGACACCTCTCACTAGACCAGGTTGCCCAAAGCCCCATCCAGCCTGGCCTTGAATACTTCCAGGGAGGGGGCATCCACATTTGCCAGTATTTTGAGCCACATTCAATTAGGTGCTGGCAAAACAAATTTCAGTGCTACTTTTACAGCATTTCTAGAGTAGCAAGGTGGGAGGAAACACTATACAGCATCCCTACCCCACTGCAAGGTTTTCTCTTGCCACATTGTGCTACATAGCTAATACACTGCATTTTATCTGATGTTGGACTTATTTACTATAGCCAAATTCACCTGTCTTACCGTAGTATCAATCTAAGGTAACACGACTGAAACCGCATGTGGTGAGATAAAACATTGCAGAAATGGCTCCTAGTGATTCTGTAGTGTATGACAATGTAAATTTAGACCAGGTTTTCTACAACCCTTAGCTGTGACCAATTAACACCATAGTATTGGTATACTCAGTGATTCAAATATATAAACTTGTATTTGTACAAAACAGAAAAATAACTGATTATAGTCAACTGACTATGAAATTCAAGTGAACAGATCAGCCAAACTGGTGTATCCTAAGAGCATGGGAAATTTAAAACACCTTCTTTATGAAAGGTTCTAGAACATAGATTCTTAAATGTATATCTGTACACACNAGCCAAACTGGTGTATCCTAAGAGTGTGGGAAATTTAAAACGCCTTCTTTATGAAACAAAGTTGGTTCAGTAACAGTTTCTTCGCTTCTTAAAACCTCTTAAAAACAAATCTATGGGTACAATTTATTAAAATACATTCAAATATGAAACTGCTGCCATTATTGCCAAGACATTTTGTTATGGAAGTTACAAGCTTGTAGTGGTTTACCAGCACTTGATTAAAAGCATTTGTGGTGAATGTGAGAAAGTAGAATTATAGCCATAAAATGCTGAAGCATACTTAAAAACCTAAGGTTACTCTTTAGGTGAGATGACTTAACAGTATCAGCAACCAATAACAACCACCTTAGCACAGAGAAGATAAAAACAGAGTTTACCTGTAGTTTATCTTGCTTTTAAAGGAAGCTGTCATCCTAAGCCCTCAAATACATTGACAGTTCATTTTGTTGCCTTCCTCCTACCTCTTTTTTTTTTTTTTTTCCTTAAATAAACTGCTGCATGTTAAAAGATTGATGGTTACACAGATTTGGTACATTGCAAATTCATTAAACTCAGCAGCTGGCTGAAGTGAACATCTAATCTTCCTGTAACCCTTAACACTTACAGAAGCGTAACATACTGAGCGACTCACTGCAATAAGCAACTTTCAGAACAATGCAACTGCATTTTCTAACCAAGCCTGATTATTCACATATTATTTACCAACTTACCCATTATCACTATAGAGTTGCACATATGTATAAAATGTGTATTTATATACATAGATGCTTATTTTTAAATGCATATCTGTACGCATATAATCTAGAAAACACATAATTTATCAGTAAGAGCTAAAAAACTGACCCATGTTAACATGTGCTAAATATATGGTTGTTGTAAATTTGACTTTGAAGAAAACCTATCAGCTGAAGAATGCTCTCCTCTTTAGCGTACAGACATTTTATCATTAACTACTTAATGTAAAAATAAATTCAGACATCTATTAATAACACAGATGTAAAAAAGTACAAAAATTGGTTGATTTTATTTCCTGCATTACCTGATCGCGGCTTCAGGCCAAAAGGGATTGTGTTGTTTGTAGTAGGAGACAATGTTGGACTTTTTTCCTTGTTCTGTGCAATTTGAAAATATAAATCCAAATAAGAGCAACATCCAAAATATCACAGCACAAATGACTGAATAAAATACAAAAATTAACAACACTTCATGCCACAACCATTCCACCACAATCTGATCACACCATAACCTTGAATCCCAGTTTTATTCAATACTACTCCTTTAGTGGAAGAGAAGCTGAAGTTTCTGACCAAAGACAGCAGCATATTGCCCCTACCCATAAACAAGTGCGATTATTTTCTCAGTTTTCTCCCACAAAACCACTTAGTTCCATCAAACATACATTTTTGTGGCACAGTACATTTAGAAGAACTAAACAAAGACAAGCTTTTCCTTAGATATGTTTCTTTTCACAGTCCCACAGTCATGTTTCTTTTCACAGTTACCATTCTGCATAACTATTTTCCCTGCAATGCTGAATTCTGCCTTAAATGCAGAAAAGAGGAAGTTAATCATGGGCCTTAAAGTGCAATCACCCTTGACCCTGAACTAGGCTAACAACTAGGCTAACAGACACAGCAAAATAACTGAGTTGGAGCACAGAGAAAAAAAAGGTGAGTATAACCACGACGCTACCAATAGTAACACAGGAAGAGTCCTATAATCAAACTCCAGAATATGAACCATATTTCTAAAAATGATTCTTCAGGGAGGAAGCTACAGCATTGGTGATGGTACTCCTATACTGAGCGCTCATGAATTTTTGAGCTGCTCCTGTACAGTGTAACACAGAGGAAGAAATCCTGTTTCTGCAGAGAAAAAAAGGAAGACAATCTCCATAAAGAGTTCCTTACAGTTTCCGTCTTTGACCTATTGCTGAGACTTGCACTGTGATTGTGAAAGAGCCAACAAAATTAGCTCTCTTTCTAACAACTAATCAAGGACATGACACTTGACTGGGCAAAAAAAAAATAATCCATTGAAATCAGTGGAAATGCTTGTTCATTTTGTCACATTTTCTTATTTCACAAAATGTAAAAAAGATTACTTTATACTAAAACGTGGCTCAGCAATAAGCTTACCAGGAGACATAAATTTATACTCTAGTAAATCTGTATTAAGACAAGAATAAACTAAACGAGCCAAATAACCCCCACAAGCCACTACTTACGAGCTCAGTCCTACTTTCTGAGGTATTCAATTACGTTTCATTTAGCGTATGAATCACTCATGAAGAAAGGCTTTTGTTGTTGTTTTTTGGTTGTATTTTAAGAAAGGAGCCAACTGATCACCTACGTACAAAAGACAAACAAACGGCACTATCATCTTACCTCATTGTGAGAGGTTTGGCCACTTGTATTCCAAACAATTAGATCATTCTGCATATTTGGAAAGAAAGAAAGAAGACCTTTTCAGCAAATGTATTAGTCATATACAGTCAAAGGGTATTTTTCTCATGACAGTCAGATACTCAATAATATGTAATCCTTACCATCTTTACAACATCTTTCAACATTGCATTGTTCTTTTGACAATACAATTTCATGAATGATACATACTTTCATTGCTAGACTAACTGAAATAACATTTAAAAGTCTTCTTGTGGAAATGATCAGCACAAATTTGTCTTTCATTTCTTAGCTGCAGTTCTAACTGATTTGTAAGTGCATTTTTAAGGTTGGAATCTTTGTTGATTCCAAAGCCGTTTCACAGCTTTTGTAATTAAACTGTTACCAGAAGTTTAATATGTGAGTAGAGATTTTAAATATAGATTTGATCAGGGAAGCAATTCTGCAAGCAATGAAGTTTGTAATTGCCATATAACATACCTTGTGTTACCACTTTTGCTATGGCTAAACCAGAAACATGGAAATCAAGGCAATAAAACATGAAATACAATTATTAATTCTGTATGAATCTGTCAGCAGAAACAGAGCTGGCATAGGTGAATATATATATATATATATATCAATTCAAAACCCATTAATTGGGGCACATTTTTTCAATTGAGAAAAAGTGGAAATGAAAATGACAGCACTCAAAACACTTTGTTCCAACATTCACAGAATTTTCCAGAATTTAATAAGATGGGAAAGAAGATTACACATACATTTTGCTACATGACCTTTCTCAGCCTCCTCTTAAGCTTAAAAATGAAAGAACTTGGTAGCTGGGGATTTTATAATATTACCTTAGCAATTGTATTACAACAGAAGGAAATCTTCCTCATCTAATCCCAGCCAGGTCTACCTGGGGATTGGCATGGTTAAGCACTCCTATGCTCAGGGATTTGTCCTTGAAACAGACGTGCTATTTATAGCTACATCATAGGTCAAGATTCTTTCACAACATGCAAGTCACCAGTCAGAACTTCAAATTTATGCTTAAGAACTGCAAGTGCTTACTGTACTACACAAGATGCAGCACGATTAAATTTGCTCTTGCAAGACATCTTTCCATTGAATGGAACACATCTAGTGCTTTCACCTGCATAAAGGTCTAGATCAGGCCCTCTCCCAGTTTTTAGGAGGTTTTGTTTCCTCATTTAAAAGGTTCTTAAAAATGACTTAGCAGCACTCTTGTTAAACAGATTCATCGAAACACAGAATGCGCAGCCTGCATTCTGACATTGAAATAGCTTTCTGTGTAACCTTAGCAATGCAGTAAGAACCATTCCCAAATAACATGTGGTAACTCACATGCATAAGAATATAAGAGAATGAAGATAAAAAGCAATTTATTTTTCTTTTTCTTTTTTAAAGAAAAAAATGAAGAAAATTAAGTCACAAAGATAACACAGGAATATTTACTATTAATGATGATTATATTTGAAAAGCAAGATATATGAAATTCAATCTGTCTGGATAAGATGTACTGTATGAAAGCACTGTGAATACAGGCAGAACTTCACGTCATTTTGTTCTCAGAATCTTCTTGCAAGAGCATTCACAAATAAACAAGTTCTGAGGTAATACAGTATGCACCACATATTTAAAATTTTAATCTTTCACAGTTCTTCATTTCTGAATCATTGAAATACAAAACTTAAAATATTTTTGATACTTTAGAACTATCACCTCAACGTATACAGTCTCCTTTGTAATACAAAGCATAGTACGTATATTGCTGCATACAAAACCTTAGCAACTTATTAAACTACATGAGATGGGGTATTTGGGTTGAGGAAAGAAGAGAAACCAGGTGGCTCATTTTACTGAAGATCTAACTTCAATAAGATTCATTTTTGCCAATAATGCTTACTGGAAGAAAATACATCAATTTCACTATATTGGCCTTTTTTTCTGACAGGTCAGTCTTAACATTCCATTTATAGCCAAACCTGGAGATTCAAGCTACAAAAACCAAAACAAAACCCAAAGGGCCTAAACTTCCATACGCTAACGAATAGAATGCAATGACCCATTCCAAATGTTTCCATATTTATTGCATCTAGACACCTATGTACCTGATTCAAAGACCATTTTTCACCCTGTTCACATGTTCTCGTTTCACTCTTGGCTTTCTCCATAATTAATTCCCTCCTCCTCTGAAATTCTAGTTCCTCTTCAGCATTTTCTTTCTGTAAGATAAATTAATCTTTAGAACATGAATCACTGGGAATAAAATTGTGTCTTTTTTTGTGTAACATTACATCAGAAGTATATATTACAGGTACTGCGATGAAAAGCAAGCTAAAAAGTAAGCTGACACTATATAATTGCAGTTCCAGTGCTAACAGGTTGGTAAGTTTGTAAATCTAAAACCACTTCAGATACTTGGAGGATACTGAAAGGCATTTAAAGAATAAAGCTATTATCAGGATAGTCAACATGGGGTCATGAAGGGGAAGTCCTGTCTTAGTAATTTGATTCCCTTGTGTGATAAGGTCACCTGTTTGGTGAATGAAGGGAAGGCAGCAGATGTAACCTCCGTATTTCAGTAGGGCCTCTGATACCATCCCTCACAGCAACCTTCTGGACTAACGTACAACTGTGAGAAAAACAGGTTCATGCTACGTTGGACAATGAAACGGCTCCAAGGGTTGTAGTTATTGGGGCTACAACTGGCTGGCAGACAGTCACTAGCGGTGAGCCCCAGGGCTCAACTGTAAGGCCATTCCTGTTCAATGTTTTTATCAATGATCTGGATGCAGGAGTGGAATGCATCCTGAGCAAGATGGCCAATGACACTGTACTGGGAGGTGCTGTTGACTCCCTGGAGGGACAAGAGGCCTTGCAGAGAGATCTAGATAGATCAAACAACTGTGCAGTCATCAATGGCATGAAGTTCCATACAGGTAAACACCAGGTTCTGCAACTGGGACAGAGCAATTCTGGAAACAGGCACAGACTGGGGGATGAGCAGCTGGAAGTAGCCCTGCAGGGAGGGATCTGGGACTGCTGGTGACAGCAGCTCATCATGAGTCAGCAGAGTGCCCTGGCAGCCAAGAGGGCAAACAACATCTGGGCTCTGCAATGTAAAAAGGGTGTTAAAATCCTTGGGAGCATCCAGAGGAGGGCAAAGGTGCTAAAAGGGTTGGAGGGCAAGCCCTGAGAGGCTGAGGACACTTGGGTTGTCCAGTCCGGAGAAAAGAAGGCCAAGAGGTGCCCTCATTGCTCTGTGCAGCTCCCTGAGGAGGGAAAGCAGAGAAGGAGGTGCAGGGAAACCTGGAAACCAACAGCAAGATTCATGGGAATGGCACAAAGCTGTGCCAGGGAGCTTCAGACTGGACATTAGGAAAATTTATTTACTGTGAGGGTGGTCAAACACTGGAACAGGCTTCCTAGAAAGGTGGTTGATATCTCATGCCTGGCTGTGGTCAAGAGGCATTTGGACAGTGGTTCATTAATATTCTTTAACTTTTGGTTAGCCTTGAAAAGGTCAGGCAGTTGGACTGGATGATCTTTGTAGGTCTCTTCCAACGGAACTATTCTATAAAAAATACTAGTTCACCAGTCATGATACAGATCAAATAATAAGCAACATATAACATACTGTAAATTCTAATTCATACTTTACATACTGTCCATAACTACAGTGACAGCACTTTGGGAAAAGAGTAACTCTTAGTTTACAAAATATTTTGGAGCTATCCTCAATGAATACTGTTTTCTTACACTAGAACAAGAACATTGCAAGAGTAGAAGAGTACACATAGCTCAGCTGTGAACAGTATTAATTTATTCTCATAGTCAACAGAATACATGAAAGAGATGGCTCTACAGAAAGATGACTGTCTTTCTGCATACAAGAAAGCCACACAGAAAGGAAAAAAGGAAAAATAATAATATGCAAAAGTAACTGAAACCTGGATAATGTGTATATATATATATATATATATGTGTGTGTGTCTATACATGCACATATATATTATATTCATATATATTATATACAATGTATATACACATATATACAAACAATTGCATAAAAATTTTGAATAAGAACTGGTCATGCCCTCCAGTCCTTCCAGTTTTTCTTTACCTACTTGGTAGATTAAATTGATGAAATTGTTGGCTCATCTCCTGTCTTACCCCCCAGATATTTTGTAATAATACATTTGTTAACGTACCTGACCAAGGGAGGTCTCCAGCTGCATTTGACTGCTATGTATAAAGATAAACAAATGTGAATATGTAATTTATTGTGTAGAAACTTGAATATGAAGAATCTAACAAATGCATTATTTTTTCTAAAAAAGGTAGATAAACACACTTTACTGTAGACTCCTGAAATTCTAAAGCTGTTGCTGGTTCCATGGGATACAGATTCACATCACTGCTCTCTGAAATATCCATGCTTAATCTGTAAGGTTTGAAATAAAAACATTGCACTGGGGTATAGCTTTAGAAACCACTCTGATCAGTATTTAATTTCAAACAAATGGATATGTAAAGTATTTCTAGTCTTGATATTAACCTTCTCAATTGTATCTCTTAAAAGGTGTCAACCACTTTGGTCAAAGCAACATTAACATCTGTAAAATATCATCCTGAGCAATGGCTTGTATCGAAACAAAAGGACCTGTTTACTGCTAACAATCATGTCATTATCTATAACACTGAAGATGTCTATATCCAGCCTCTAGCACCCTGTGTTTGAACAGGATCCAGAACCCTGGTTAGATATTTAAATGAAATTTACAGTGCACGAAAATAAAGCAGCCCAATGACAAATTCCCAGTAGCCAACAACTTGAAAGAAAGCAATGAATACAAGAGAGTGAATACACCTGAAAGAAGCATCTGAAAATACTAAAGCGACTGAGTCTGAAGTCCATTGCTGAACTGAATTGCTGCTAATGTGTACAGAAGATATGCAGAACATTAAATTGTCCTTTTACTGTGGTCCTATTTCACAAGTTAAATAGTCATGTTTGTTCCTGAAAATAGCTCTAGCACATATGTTCTACGCAAAGCTCTGGTTAGTGTGTGCTGCTTCAGCCTGCTGCTGCAAGCAGTGATAAGGAATCCATGGCACAGAAAACAGAAAATCGAGCTTCATTTGGTATGTACAAGGCACCCAGCATGTCATGCTGGACAAATCTGTTTGTTAACATATAACAAACAGACATTTGAGCAGCCTATTTAGCACTTGGTAAAGAAAAAATAAATACATGCATGACATGTTTAGTCATCTTGGAAAGCCACATTTCATATATACTATAGGGCTATAGAGAGCACATCTGAACATGCACTGAGAAACAGATTTCTGTATTTTATTTCCTTTTGTAATTTAGTATGAAAAACTAATGTGTAGAAAATATCATGGCAATATTTGATGAACAATGTAGTGACAAATTTCATAAGACTAAGAAATTTTTTAATGTCACTTTCTTCCAAACCAGACTTTTTTTCCATTTTAACTGCAACATTTCTCCCACAAACTAACTTCAAATGAGGTACAGAAGCAATGTAATATCACAAACAAACCATAGGAACTAAAAAGCCTTCCTAATTTGTATGATTTTTTCCTTAACCAAGAGTACTTGTGATTCAAGTATTTAGTATATGATTCAAGAATTCGAGTATTCTCTGTATCATTCAAAATAAAGTCAGATAATTCCTTCTCCAGAAAAACTAACAGTATTGAACTCCTGTCCTGAAAAGCAGAAAGGAAGGCCAAGCGAAAAAGCAGTATCAAAACAGAACTTAAGCTAAAGAACAGCGTAATTGTAAGAAGAAATGGCTACAGTAAACTGGCCAAGGAAGGAACGAAAAACAAGGATATTTTATGCTGGAAACGATAAGGAGGTGTCAACTCTTCAGAGAATTAAAGCTCTAAAAAAGCTATATCATACAAGCAATGAAGAAAAATTAGTTTCTTAGCTTTAAAACAAACTTAGTTTTTGAAAGGGATTATAGAACAAAAAGTAATAGCAAGCATATGGACAGGACTACCTGCAACACTTGTCAGTTCTTTTAAGCAGGAAAAGCTTCTTTTAGTTTTTCTTTTAAATACTCCTTTTTTTATTCACAGACCCAGAGTCATTCCACCTGACTTTAGCCACTTAGAAGATGTATATACATTAGGCAGCCTTGCCTTCTCTATAGTCAGGAGAAATCTAAATCACCTTCAGTAGTTACCTCTTCCTTTTTCTCCTTTAGATTTCAGAGGGAGACTCTGCGGGAGCTTCACCACTACTTCAGGCGCCTTCTTTGTGTATCCCCATATGGAATGAAACAGGGCCAGAAAACCTTTCCTCATCCCAACATAATTCATCAAGCATGAATATGCAGAGAAAAGTTTACAGACCCTAAAACAAATATGACTGTCCTACAGGAAACTTCAGAAAATCCCAGCAGTGTACACAATTAGATGAATAGTTAAAAGGTCTCTCTACCTCTAAACTTAGTTTATACCTGAAATGCTTATTAATGTACTGGGAATATTGCACAGATATTCAAAGACAGAATGCAAGTTGCCTTCTTAACTAAAAGTCTCCTGAATAACATTAGTATGCTAAAAGAGCAGTTTGCAACTCCAGGGAATTTTCAAGAACTCTAAAAACCATTCACAAATATTTTAAATACTTGACATTAGGACACCAGCTATTTTAAGCATACCTGTTGGGATCCTGTAATAAATCTACTGCTTCTCTTAGTTGTTCTATCATTGCTATATCAATAGTTTGTTCTTCTGATATATTTATTCTATAATAGAAAACAAAAGCATTCAACAAAAAAAGAGGTAAAACAGCAATTATCAAGCGTTGTCTCAATTTTATTTTGTGAACTGTATCTTCTAACTAAGCATGCAAATAATATAGAGAGGGTAAAAACAGCCTCTGTGCAAACTATTAAGTGCTGAATTTATGGAAAAAGCGTCTTCAGAAATAAATCACTAGCCCTTTGCCTCTAACAAAACTTCCCAACCTAATACATAGATACATAAACAAATAGGATGAACTAAAACTTTTGCATTTCAGTTGAACAGATCGACTTCTAAAGCTGACTCTTACTACCGACACTCATCACATACGTTATTACTAAGTATGATGATTCTCTTAATGGACCAGCATGCCTTCTTTTGCTTTTCAGGATTTGGAATTCTTTCTGGAGTTTAAGAACAATCAACTGAAAGTTCTGCCAACAAGGCTCTTTTAGAATGTACTTATTTTTCCCACCTTTCAATTCTTATTTTTAATAATGTAGGACTCCACTGTTCTCAAGTAAGAACTTTACAGCACAGTCATGCTAAACGTACTTTTCTTATGAACTCTTGTCACTAACTGATGTTCACTTGCACTGCCCTTGAATTAACATCTATGAATTACTGACTGTTTCTTTCAGGGTTAAAATTATGATAAAAAGAAAAAAGACATTTTTTTTTTTAAATCTGTGCATTCCATTTAGATTTTACAAGTTTTGTAACATCTTTTTTTAATTTCATTTTTTAAGTCAATACCATTAGCAGACTAAATATCAAAATGCCTAATTAAAAAACTTGGACCCTACATTGGTTAAAAAATACCAAATTACAGCTTTATTAGTGCATATAGATTAGTCATAAGGGAATATCCACTTCATTAATCAATAATGCATAAAACACTGAGTTCACACACAGAGGGTGCCACGCTGCATTTCTGTCATGTTTCCAAGTCTACAAAATTATTAACTGAGAAGGAAACACCAGTTTTGGTCATCTAATGAAATGATACAGTTAATCACTTACAGACACACACACACAAAAAATACTTACATTTCTTCTGTTTGCCATTGTGTGTCCTCTTCTATTCTCAACAACTCATCACACTCTGCTGCTCTGCTCTGTAGGCAGACAAAGTGATACTAAGAATTGAACTTTGCAATTAAGCAGGCAGATAAATTTTCCTTTCAGACTCAGCACTGACCTATTTTATTTAACAGTTTAGGGTGGCGAGCTGAAGCAGTTCAACACTTCCACTCCACTCCTCACTCTACCCCCTTTTAAGATACTCATTACATGATCTTCTCTATTCATTGTTCACTTCTCTATTCATTGTTCAGATTTTATTGAGGTCAACAGCCCTTACCCTCCTTTAACTGTAATAAGAAAGTCAAGCAGCATGACAATTCTTTATTCTACGCCCCAGATTTCATTTGTGCCTTGTGGTGTATGCAAACAACGCTTCAATTAAGCGTGACCCTAGCTCTCATCTTGTGCCCTCCTCCCACAACCAGATTTGTTTACAACAGAGCAAGGAAATTCCAAATATGCAAGCATAATTATGTATTTAATCCATAATTATTAACAGGATTCCTACTTGATAATTTTAACAATTCTGATAAAAAAAAATCAGAATAAAAACCGTGTGCTACAATTCAAATCAGCTGGCCAGTTACTTTGGGTTCAATGTAGGCATAAAATCAGAGATCTCATCCTACCTATAATTATGAAGTGCTACTTATCAGAAAACTTGAATTCCTCGTTTATGCTTCCATTTGCAATTTTGGCAAGAAAGAAAGTTTGCAAGTTTCTTCTCTCCTTCATCTTGGATGAATTCCTAAAGTAATTCAGCTGCCAGTAATGACAGAAGCTCTCTGAATGGACATGCATTTATACTAGTAGAGAATAAACAGCACAAGACAGAAGCCTATCCTTTTTTGTGTCATGGGTTTGGGACATCTGTCGCATCAGCCTGTACCAATAAACACTATCCAACGCTGCCAGATGTGTCACTGAGGAGTGTACCAGCTCCTCTAACATTCCCCAACGATGGCACATTTCCCAGTAACAATCTCTAGTAGAATAAATAAAGCCATTCTTCTCATCCCTTTTTTCTTTTTTTTTCCCTTAAGTTATTAATACAGAAATGAAGTATGTGATTTTTCCCACCAGAAGAGCACATACCACAAGACAACAAAAACATAACGCTTGTTCTAGAAGGCAAACCTCAGTCTCTGGGCAAAATTGTGTAGATAGATAAGGCCTTACAAATTAGGACTAACATTTGAAAGCTACAGGAGTACCAAGCCTGAGTCCCTCTTCTGCCCTGCAACCTTTATTGATTTAATATATGGTTTTGTTAACCAGAATTTCAATTTTAAAGTCCCAAAATGTATGCTAGTACATGACTAAATACAAATCAAAGAACACAACTGACTCTGAAATCTGCAGAAGGAAAATGCCCTGAGTTCAAAATCCTCAGAAAAAAAAAAAAATGGATGCACTTAACTGTTCAAGTCATCCACTGCTGCTCTCAACTGCCATAATGTTAAGATATCAAAATACAAAGAAATGAAAGTGCTCACTCTGGCAACATTGTCATACTGCCATTCAATACAGTGACCTCTTTTACTGAACCGCTGTCTGCAACACATTATTTCATAATATTTTATTACATGGCAGAGCCCATTCCCAAGGGAACAGTCTTCACTATGGAAAATCAAGATGGAGTTACAAGAACAAGCAAAGGAAATGCCAAGCAAATAGAGAATAGAACGTTCAGTCAGCTTCAGACGTCTGTACTGCTACCTTTGTCAGGAGAGGATGAAAGAGTTCTAATCCCTTTCTGCCTAATTTGTTCACCTCAAATGCACACATTTGTTGAAGATCTGTACGCAGAAAACCTACTATGTGTTAACTTTTATTTACTGTGCAAAAATAAGAAGTTTAGTATAAAAGTCACAGAAGAATAAGCCAATAAAGGTTAACTCACTATGTCCTAAGCATTCAGCACAAATGTTTTGCTATATACACACACACAATTATTCAAATACACTTTCCTATCACCTATAGCAGCTACAAAGTTCCTAACAGCATCACTGTATACTCCCAAAAGCCATCGCAAAAGGAAGTTGCCAAACCTTTTGCGAGGCTGATTCCTAGAATAATAGATTTGTTTTAGATTTGATATCATTTTTCTTTACAGATCCCACAATTTCCACAATAATTTTAAAACAATTAAGTGAATGTAATTTTTAGTATCATTAAAACTATTTCACACGTTTAACTACCATGATTAACTCTGGAAGTCTTCAGTGTAGAACATACCTGCCGTGTTCTCTTAAAGGCTTAAACATAAGTCAAAGGGAGAACTCAGATGACTAGAAAAAAGGGTTATGGGTAAAATGAGTTACTAGATTAATTATCGTTTTAAATCCATCTGCTTATTTTTACATTCTGCATCTTTTATGGCAACGCATATGGATTGTGGCCTCTTACTCATTCAAATGTCTGCAGTTTGTCACTCCTGCTTGCTCCATACTTACGGAAGCAGTGAAGATAGTTTTCCCCATTTAAAATTGATCCCAAACTTGCCTTAATGTAACTCATGAATTCAGTAGTAAGAGCATCCGATTCATCAAACTGGTTTCCTGTTCCTCCTGACTTATCATTGACAATCAAGTGAGAAGATCCCTGATGGAATTCCACTAATAGCAACAACAAAAAAAAGAAAGAATGATTTCTGGTTCAGCTGAACATTTGTTAATGAAGAGAACGCTTAAGTTATACAGCTCAAAACCAACTAAAAACCTCAAACAAGTTAAGATTTCTGCATTCTAGGGAGTGATGTCAATTCATTTTGAAGTTGTAATAAATCAATATCCTTGGCTCATACAGTTGTAGATCAGAAATATCACAACAGGCACTGACTGCGTCAGTTTTTAACTGCATGAAATATATCTTGCCAGTACTGGTACAAGAACACAGTTGGAAAGCTACAGAATTATTTTCCAACAGTCACGTCTCAGCCAGTGACTAGCAGCTTTTTATGCAACTTAGAAGTTATGACGCTGTAACAAACTCTTAAAACTCTCAGCAGAACTTGGAATTAATCACTCTTCCAAACAATATAAATCCCTTGCGTACATACAGTGTTTCCAGGCAGTAATAACATTTTCCCTCTGCATTATCTTGCAATTTATCATTAGAATGTGAAGACCTTAGAGAAACATTGTTTACCAGTATATAGATATCATTGTTGGAATTGGACTTCATGATCTTTGTGGGTCGCTTCCAACTCAGGATATTCTGTGATTATTAATAAAGTGTAACTTTACAAAAACTTAGATAAAACTACACCCTCTGTCAAAATTTGAAGAGATTTGTTTCTCTCCAGATGAAATGCTGAATTTGATGAATACAGCTTTATATATGCATTAAGCCCAATCACCAGAAATGGACTCTACTTTTATACATTGCTAATTTATAATCTGAACTTGTATTTGACAAACATTATTAGACATTGACGTTACTGACCGGGAAGCATGGTTTAAACCAACTCTCTCTTTTGTTCCTCCAGTCAGAACCAGAACTTCTTATTAACTCTTCAGACGAGGAGTAACAAGTTCATTGAAAACAACACAAAAAATTAAGGACCTCGATTCAGTATAGTTAAAACTGTTCTAAGTAGCACATTTTTCTGTTTTAAATGATTGCACAGGCATGCTTGAAAGCCTTTTGGCTAAGCAGGCATTTACTCCAAAAAATTAATAGCGAAAATATTTGTTGAGTGATTAGAATATCAGAAAGAAAGATAAATTTAAGGCATTTATTCAGTGCAAAATCAAACACTGAACAAGAAAAAATTGTGGTAACCACTAAGTTAAAGATGATGTTTTTACACTCCTGAAAGACTGACTGATACTCGCTGGGACGTGATTTTTTCAGACTCAATTTACAGCCTTAATTCATAGAATTATCAACAGAATTTCTCTGTTTTTAATTTCTGTATTTTTGACATTCCAACCTTTTCTCGAGTTCGCATGGTGACCTGAATCTTCCTTTACAATCTGATCTTCTTCCACGATGTCTGACATTGGAACATTAAAGCTGATAGTATCTTCATCAGATGGCTACAAAAAATAAGAGAAACCACAGTTTCATGTCCAATCAAAGACCAATTAAAAATGCATATACTACATCTTTGTAAGCATTCTCCTTGAAGTAGAAGACTAGTATTGGAGAGGATACTAGAGCTCTAACATGATCAAAACCTGCAGTAAGAAAGCTGTAGTCATGCTGAATATATCTTCACATTAGGCTTGCCAAGCAGCACAATCCATTGGTTGTCTTTTCCTACAGCCCTCACCGCCCCAGTCTTCTCTTTGCATTAATACTGTTGCATTGGGCTGCCTTGCTGCATTTTCTACCTGAATGGCTAAAAATAAGGGCTCCAGGTAGCCATTAAAGTCTGTAGAAAACCTGAGCCTCTCATCAGTCTTTTCCTTCTTCCCCTCCAAGACTCCTCTCCCCTGTGTTAGCTTAACATCTTAAGCAAGCAAGATGAACCTTGCAGGCTGAGGCAATAGCTTTCATTAACTAGTAGAGCTGAAAAATAAGTCTACATTTGCTTTTCTTCATTGAGTTAAAAGCTAATCCATTTTTTCAGCTGTTGGTACACTAGAATGCATTACCTTTATCTGCAAGCTTATCCTGTCTATCCCTTCACATGATGGCAGCTACAAGAACCAGCACAGATATTTTAGTCCCCACCTCCATCCCATGTCACAAGGTCTCTTCTGTTCCTCAGAGGGAGCAGTGAGTGATCTGCTCACAGTCGGACCTAGCTCACGTTTTCCCTTGAGATGAGCTACAGTAAGAAAATAAGATTGCACATTACATGCAACCAGTTGTTCAATTCCACAGTTGGAAACTTCTAGTAAAATTATACCATTCTGGTTGCCGTTACATGACCATATTCTATGTGGAATTTTTTTTTTTTTTTTTAATCCTGAAGTTTAGGTTTGTGGTAAGGAATGAAACAAATCTGCTTTGCTCCTAAAATTGTATCAAAGATATACATGGTTAGTCTCATTTGGCAAGAACAGCATGTCTTTAGATTCAGGCTTTGCTATATTCACAACTATGATTTGAAAAATATTACACAGTAAAATACTTTTATATGCAGAATTACAAGTTTTGATAATAAAACGGGCAATTTTTTATTTATTTTTTATTTTTATTTTTTTTGCTAGGCAGAACAGTAGCCACAGCTTTTAAGAAAAGATTTTGGAGTGTTGGTGTAAAATAAATAAAAGTAATAAGGCACAGAACACTCAAGTTACAAACAAAAAATCATTCCCTTAACACGCTATCTGACTAGGACTTTCAGGGTCCATAGCCTGCGGCAGTCTGCAGTTCATTTTCTAGGTACACTACCAAACAAATCATTCAAAGCAACTTGCAGTACTGCAAAAGTCGTCATTGCTTCTTCATAGGTGAAATGCTGTATCTTGCTTCCTACATCCACAGCTTTATTTTTATTCAGCTAGCAATAGAAGGTGACAATGGATATATATATAAATCAAATGAATAGGATGAAGAGTTCGATTTTAATTTTAAATACCTAACAGTATTCCAACACACAATTCAGATGATGTATTGTGAAAGAATCTTCATACAGATTCTTACTGGTACTAAAGCATCACTCTAAAGTGTAAGCAAGCAGGAACACCATCTGGATCTTGACAAAGACCCTGTTGTTTTAGCTGATTTTAACTGAGGAAAAAATGAGATCAAAGGGATGTAGAAAACGAATCAAAATGCTAATTGCTGTTCCTAAAAGATGAGATACATGGGAGAGCATTATATTCAAGCAGAATTTGTCTTCAAGGTGCTGGGATCAATTCTACAGCAACAACATAAGGCATGTCATTCACCTGAATTGTCGAAGACTACAGCTCTGAAGAACTCTTTATTGATCTATCAAGGCAGCAGACAAATACATAAATTGTTCATTTCAACAAGTATTCCCCCCCATATATATATGTACCCAAACCTAATTAGCAAGATTCTGAAAAAAATACATTACCATTCAAACAAGTGCTTCGTTTAGGTACAAAATGATCTCCTGGTAGTACTGCGTAAAAGAGCTGAAACTGAACAGCAATTAGCTTTCAGACTAAATTTGAGTTTATTTTGATATGTTTGATGTGTTTATAGAAACCCTCTAAAAATGTGCCTAATAAAAGTGATCATTTCAAGTTTGTATGTATGGTATGTACATTTCTGACTGTCATTAGAGATGTATCTGAATCTGTATTCACAACACACAATACTTCTTGCACAATTTGCATAGGTAACAAACATTAAAGTGTGTCTCAGAAGTAAATGCAAGTGGTAAATTTACTACCAAATACATTTGGAATTACTGATATCTGCATCAATTTCCTACTTAATAGTAGAGAACCTGACAGGCAGAGATGGAATGAGTAAACAGTTTAAGAAGCTTTTGTGCTACAAAAGTGTATTGGTTTACTCCAGTTATCTTTAAAAATAATCTTTTGCAGCACGCCAACTGCTACATCTTGACTACAGGAAAGATTTTCTAAAGGTGTTATTTATAGGTGAAGAGGAAATTCTGTAACAACAGTTTCACTGGAAAGCTAACAACTTCAGGAAGCATAAGAATGGCAAAACAGTTTGTAAGCCTCTTTGAATGGAATGCATGCTTGTACAGTTATGTAAAAACTTGCCAAATAATTGGCAACCATTGTATTTATGTGTGTTTTTGTATTTAACAGAGTGTAAGTGGATTCATTTCCTATTTGCTTTGGCAGTAATTGCAAATTCAGTATTTAAGCTTGATTCTTTCCAATTTAGTTTCAAAAGCAACAGACTTTTCCTCAAAGGAGGAGAAAAATGCACAGAATAATTTTGCAATAATTTTCAAGAAGGAAGAAGTCCATTCTTTTACTGTGAATACTTCCTACCCGTTAGGTCAGATCACAAATCCTACTTGTGCAGTTAGGAAAGATCATCACTGAATTACAAGTTATTTACTTACTATTATCTATGAAGTTCAACTCTACTGCTCATTTGAGTATTTAAGAAAAGCCCTTTCCAGGATTTAGTGCCCTGTTCAGCTGAGCAAAGCCTCAGTAAGAAAGTCTAAGAATGTGTAACTGTAGCTATAACTGCTTAGTAGAACACTGCTCTCAGAAAGACATCTTTTTTCTTTGTCCAGTTACACAACATAGCTCAGGAAAAATTCTCAAGTCTTATTTCCAGCACTGCCTAACTGCCAGAGCATGGAAACACACAGCATGGACACATACTAAGATCCGCAAAGTCTCTGAAGTTCCTACTCTCCAATAAACTGTCATAGCCATAAAATTATAACACCACAGAACATCAGGACAGAGCAGAGTGAACTCCTGTTAATTCCCTCCATGAAAGATTTAGAAATCAGAGAGAAAACTAGCGAGAAGAAAACTAGTGAGAAGTCAGATGTATAATCTCTTCTGACATTTATTTTGTCGGTCAGTTGAAAAGAGTAGATACGCATTCTGGTTTGGTCTTTTTATTCTCCAGATTATTACTTAAACTGGCTGAAAATTGTAGTGAATTTATCTACTGCTGTTGGCCATTTGCAATCAAGTATCTCACCACCATCTCCAGAAAGCAGAGACTAAAATGGAAAAAAAAATCCCAGCCTTCTTTTACCTTTGTTTTAGTCATTTGTTAGTGAGAAATTCCAGCCAAGGATGTGGTTGCAGAGTTTTGATAGCTAAAAATGTATTCACACGTTTATCTAATTGAAAATATAGTCAAAGTTAGAGCATGGAGAAAAGGGATTCAGGCAACTTACCTCTGTTGCTGACAAACGCTTATCACCATTATCACTACCAACACCTGAATCAGAGTCCTTTTTACTTGGGTAGATGTCATCAATGCTACCAGTGAACAAGAAACAATAGAAAGCTGTCACAGCACGCACAGTTAGAATTCTGTTCTGTTTTCACTTAGAGCAAAATTCCAACCATTATTAGTGTCAGTGAACAAATAGCTCGGTATGGTTACAAACTACAGTTTGCAGTCTGCTAGTAGTAAAATCAGATAGTCTAAGGATTAATGAAAACAGAATAATCTGTACTAATGGTTGCATTTGTCTATGCACTGGACAGAAATGTGTAGCTATTAGCTAAGCAGCACAAGATTCTGACTGAAGTCATTTAGCTATGTCAGAGAAAAACTGAACTAGTTGAAGTGAAATTGGAGTCAATTAATTTAAATGAAACCACTGATGCATTAAAAATGAGCTCTTAGCTCCTTGGGGCTTGGAGTAATTATTAACACAGAAACCTACTTTT
The DNA here is from genome assembly GCA_013396635.1 of Penelope pileata. Lineage (NCBI taxonomy): Eukaryota > Metazoa > Chordata > Aves > Galliformes > Cracidae > Penelope > Penelope pileata. The sequence goes on along the minus strand of WBMW01003703.1, from coordinate 126,378 downwards.
GATGCTTTAAAATAGATTTTGAAAGTTCGTATTTTAAGAAAATGACTACAATAATTGCAAGTGCTATCTCTTCAGTTTTTTTTTTTTTGCCTAATACCACCTCTACTCATTTTAAAGTCCACTATTAGATGCAATAGACCCATCAGCTAACTTTTCTTTTTCCTCCATTTTCTTTTCATTTGCAGTTCTGAAAGTTGTAAATCTAAATTCAGATTAACACAGTAATTTCTAAAAGAACTTTAACAGTCTTCACATGAACAAGGTATCTGATTCAGCCTAATCTCAAATTACCTATTATCAGTAAACTCAAGGGACTGGAGACATTCAACAGCCATCTGGATGTGGATGAGGCAACCTGTTCTAGGTGGCCTTCTTTGAACAGAGGCAGGGGGGGTTGGACCATTCAAATCTAAACTATTCTGTGATTTTTGTGTCAGAATTGTGGAAATCTTAACCAGGTTTTGTCGTACTAGCTGCCTTCCCTAACCTACAAGGTCCTATATTACATGATTAAAATGTCATAAAAAGCATGACATTCCTGAAAAATTTCTTGTATACTAAAAACAATCACAAAAAAGTACAAATAAAAAAAAACTTACAGCAATAACAATAAAAGAAGAGTAGGTTTTTCCCAAATGGAAAATTTACTCTTCATCCTGGATTGTTTTCACCTTTGGCATTTACCTGACAGCAAAATTTGCTTGAAACTAACTAGATGACTAGATTCCACAACAGTTTTTTTTTCTCCTTCAAGGTATTAGCAGCAACATCTCTTTTTATTCACATTGACACTTAGTGTATATTGAGCATCCTCATAATTCTTTGACTGTTGACATTCAACTTCTCAAGTTAGCAAAGAAAGAGCTGGCTAAGAACTGATTTCCAATTAGCTATGAAGATTCACATAAAAAGGATCTGCCTCTTATCTATATCTGATCTAAGAAATTAAAGATTTCGTCTTTCCTTTTTGCAAAAAAAATAATAAAATAGCACTTAAATTTCACTTAAAAAAATTCTTAGCACCCACACTAAGAATTCTCTTTGATGGATGAATTAGATGTTAGGAGGAAATTACCTAGAGGGTGGGTGAGGCACTGGCACGCGCTGCCTAGAGAAGTTGCGGATGCCCCATCCCTGGAGGTGCTCAATGCCAGGCTGGATGGGGCCCTGGGCAGCCTGAGCTGGTGGGTGACACCCAGCCCATGGCAGGGGGTTGGAACTGGATAGACTTTAAGGTCCCTTCCAACCCAAATTGTTCTATGATTCTATGAATAAGAAAAGTTAAGAAGAAATGAAAAGGTTTTTTTTTTTTTCTTTTTTTTAACATGCTAATAGATTTACAATGAAGTTCCAACACCAAGTGATAATACCCTCTTAATTATTTTCAACATATTCCAGTAGTCTACTGGTAGGAGATTAGATTTAAACAAAGGTGTACTTCCAAGCTCTTTCCTGATGTGCTGCTCACTTTAATCAGAGCTGATTGTTAAAAATATTTTGTTCTAAGTCCTCACAGGGATTTCACTAGAATAAAATAAGTTGAAGAAAAATAGAGTTCTGCTCAGAAAAGTATCATCTAAACAGCATCTAAATAATAAAAACTGTAGAAGCTAAGGATAAAAACATTTTTCACTTTGTTCCAAGATCATAAATATTACATGCAAAAATTAAGCTAGATCTTTATTCATACCTCTCTTCCACAGGCTGTGGTAAATGTGGCTGTTCTATAGCATTAAGATACAGTGAGTCTGCTGTTTTAATCTGACAGGCCTGTACAGTCAGGTATTTGAATATATGCACCTTCCCCTTTGTACAAATCTGTTAGATGAAAAAAAGTAAAGTTTATAACTAGAATAAAAGAAAATGTATTTCAAATCTTACTTAGTGCAAAACTGCCTATAAGCCAACTCATATATTGGTTTTTGATTTACTACGCAATGGGCTCTTATTAACCCAGAGCCCTAAGCTGGCGAACCATGACTGGGGGAAACAAAATCTCAGCCAGCTCTGAACTATTGCAAGATTTGCTGCTCCAGCTGGATGCACACAAGTCTTCAGGGCCCAGTGAGATTTATTCGAGGACTGGAATACATACAAAGTTTGCAGAAGACACTAAATTGGAAGGAGCTGTTGACTCCCTTGAGCGCAGAGAGGTCTTGCAGAAAGATCTTAAGAAATTAGAGGGTGGGGCAATCGCTAACCACAGGAAGTTTAACGAGAGCAATTAAGCACTTCGGCCAGGGCAGCCCTGGCTATATGTACAGACTGGGGGATGAGAGGCTAGAAAGCAGCCCCACAGAAAGGGATCTGAAGGTTCTGGCTAATGGCAAGTTGAAAATGAGTCAGCAGTGTGAACTGGCAGCAAAAAGGGCCAAATGTATCCTGGGGTGCATCAAGCCCAGCACTGCCAGCCAGGTGAGGGAAAGGATTGTCCCACTCTGCTCTCAGGCAGCCTCACCTCAAGTCCTGCATACAGTTTTGGGCACCACAACATAAGGATATAAAACTATAACTACCCAAAAGAGAGCTTTGAAGACGGTGAAGGGTCTAGAGGGCAAGACGTATGAGGAGCGGCTGAGGTCCCTTGGTCTGGTCAGCCCAGAGCAGAGGAGGCTGAGGGGAGGCCTCATGGCGGCCTACAGCTTCCTCATGAGGGGAGCGGAGGGCAGCGCTGAGCTCTGCTCTCTGGGGACAGCGACAGGACCCAAGGGAACAGCATGAAGCTACATCAGGGCAGGCCAGGTTGGGGATTAGGAAAAGGTTCTTCACCAGAGGGTGGCGAGGCCCTGGAACAGGCTCCTCAAGGCACTGGTCACAGCTCCAAGCTGTTGGAGCTCAAGTAGCATCTGGACAATGCTCTCAGACATAGGGTTTGAATTTGGGGTGGTCCTGTGTGGATCCAGGAGCTGGGGCACGTGGATCCCTTCCAACTTGTGATATTCTATGATCTGCCCAGGGAGTTTCCCAACAACCTTCTTTTTCAAAATTATACACGCTAAGTTTCATATAGAAATAAGAACGATAAAAATGAATAGGTAGCTAACAATGGAAACCTTGTTTTCTTCTTCATGTGGGTTCAAGCAGTGCACAGATGCACACAGAACAGAGGACACTTTGTCTTGCTACTATATTCACAACTAATGTCTGTGATGACTCAAGTTCAGACACCTGCAATTGCAGAAGGTGATGTTTTATAGACTAAGTTATCATCCACCCAATTTAAATGGTTGACATTACTTACTTGTGCTGGTGGAGATTGCAAAGGATTGTTCTCAAGCAGTAGTACTTGTAAGTGCACCATCTTTCTAAAACAAACGGGAATCACAAGCACCTTATTGCAGGAAAAGTCGAACTTTACCAAGGGAAGCTGTACTAGTTCTAAAAGCAACAAAAAAGAAAAGGTATTATATCTGCAGCAATTTTTGCCAAAAAACGATAAAACATTTCTGAATCAACTTCTCTTTTTTTGGTGCCATCAGGGAAAAAAGGAATATTCCTCAATTCCTCATATGATGAAAGACAGGAAAGAGGACACTATCTTTTTTTTTGTTCCCCTCCTTTTTTAGAGATACAAACTCAGATAGGAATTTTTAACTCCATTCTATACTGGAAAATGAAAAGGGTGTTATCGATTCACAGGTGACAACAGATTTTAAAATACTTTGAAGTAGCTGATAGTTACCGGCATTCACAGGTAAGTATTTGTGCAACTTAAGATATCTAGAATCATAAGGATAATTAATTAAACATTGCACACTTATTCATTAAGCACCATTTAATGTCAGTCTCCAGACACAAAGCAAACTCAAACTGAATAAATTCAAACAAGGCAGTTACTATTTTCTATAATTAATTACTCACATGACTTAAAAATACTTTCAAAATACTAAAAAAATGTAATGCGTTTACAGTAGATCTTTCTGTGATTTTTACCTTGGGGTAAAACTTCGAGGTAATTTCTTCTGACATTCAGTTCTTTTAAAGATTTCAGCAGGCCTATCTGCTGTGGCAAACTTGTGATTTCATTACAGCTGACATCCTACAGCAGAAGTAACAGAAATAATGAACTTTTGGCTCCAAAGTGGGTAATTACACCTAATGCGTTATTACCATTGTAACATTTTAATAAACTGGAAAAATATAACCATCAGCCTGTCTTCAGAGTGCAAAATTAGGTGCATGAGAAAACGTTTACACATTATTCAAAACCCAGAGCAAATACTTATTCAGAAGTTAATTTTGAAAGTTAATTTCTGTAGTAACATTCAGAACCATTTGCTTAAAATGTTCTATCTTTCTGTTCTTAAATTTTCTTCATATATAACTCAGCACCACAATTATATAACCAAAACGTATTTAGATGATGTGTAAAACTGCTCCTGTGTGGATCTGATATTTCAGAAGGTTCTTGTTCTTCTAGAGAAAATATTTATGCAAAAATTAAGAAAAAAAAAGCAGTAATATCCTTCTATAATAATGCTCATGAAAGGTATATATTTGATTATCACATCAAATACTAGACAACGCTAACACTAGAGGAGGTCTTGCTGGTTATTATACAGGTATTCAACATTCTTGTAACAGTTCCTCCTTAAGAGCACAGATAGGTTCTAAGCAGGTCTGATTTTGATGCCTAATTTCAACTGGTTTAAGAATTTTGGAACCTACGCTCATTTTCGCATTCATTCAGCAGGAATAACTGCTTTAAAGTTGAGCTGAGCTTAAGGAATCAAGTGTTGCTAAACAAGTGAGCATTATTTTAAGGAAACAGTTTATATATACTAGCATTACTGTAATAAATATTATACTTTACTGCTAATGATAACACAAAACTGCTACAAATGTATACTAAAAAAAATCAGCTTTTTGCATTGTCAGTCTAAAATGAGATATTTTTCACATTAGCTATCACTTTTATTGCCGAACTGTCTAAATTCAATATAAAATCAGGTTACATGACAGGCAATCTGTCAATTTCAGTCACATCCCAGTCATGCTTCCATTTTCTGCATTAAAAAAATTGAAACATCCCTCCATCATATGAGAGCTGAGTGGGGTAATGCCAAATTTTCCTGAACAGCCAAAGGAATACGTTTAGATGGTTCACGCCTACTCTTGATGGTTTCAAGATGATGGATTGGAAGCCCTTCAACCACAGAATTTCTAAAATTCAGTCAGGTCACCTCTTTGAAGATGGCTACTTTAATATTAGTCAAGAGCACCACATGAACTCTCTACCCTCAATCCTAAAAACTAGTTAACAAAAAACAGTAATAGCAAAATCTGATCTGGCAATGACACTATTTATCAGACGTGTTTGTTCTTGTAACAGAATCTCACTGCTGCCAAAACTTCCTTCCCTTGTCAAAACAGAGTCAGGAAATTTTAGCTTTTAGACAAGGAAATTAAAAATACCAGTTAATGAGTGCTTCTTTTGCCCAGACTATGACACTGTTAATTGCAATGTTCCCAGATCATTTATTTTCGAAGCTTTACTGTCCTACTTTTAATTTACAAACTTTAAATGAGTTTATGATTAGATATTCACTTTTTAGAGCAAAGAATTTATATTTAAAGTCACCTTGTAGCAACTCTAGATCAAGTACACTTATGTACATCAGAACAAGTCAGGGAAACAGAATTTTAAAAGAAGAGCAAAAGGAAGTCTGGCAGTGTATAGCCTCAAAACATCCACATTAGGACTAATCTCTTATGACAGCATGTCAGCAAGCACCAGAGCTCTAAAGACAGTTGTATCCCGTATCCTAATCCAACTTTCTTTTTTATTTAACTACTACGCTTAAATAGCTGCAGAAAACAAAGGCCTATAACATTATTTCCAGTTACACACTCACAAAGTCTACTAAGTATATGTGACAATGTTTACCTTAAACTTTCCAATTATTTTGACAACAATGGAAGCAATAATATAGACACTCAAGGTCAGGCTGGACGGGGCTCTGAGCACCCTGATCTAGCTGTAGGTGTCCCTGTTCACTGCAGGGGAGTTGGACCAGATGGCCTTTCAAGGTGCCTTCCAGCTCTAAGGATTCAGTGATTGTACTGTCAAAGTCATTTATCGTTTTCAGGCTAATCATCTTTTAGAGAAACGTGACAACTGGCAGTTTGGAACTTTACAGGCATCTGTGGAAATTAAGTTCAAATAGCTACTCAGGTCCTAGGGGTTAGCATTTGCTGAAGGTCAGACTTCTTGCATGAATACCGTTTTGTCCTCATTGATTATTTCCTGTCATGACAACACGGATCATTTCTCACAACTAGAGAAATGTAAGGCATACTGAAATTTATCAGTAACTTCTATGGCGTGCAGCTCAATGGTGTGAAAACAAATCCAAACCATTTTTCTTTTGTTTAAGGTCAGGTTTAAATGGCCATAAAATAATAAAATTCAGCATAATATAAACAGAAAAAACACACACAGTAACTGGTGCCACAGTAACATATTTATTTATGCATGGGAGTTCATCCAAGCCTTCCAAGTCAAGGTAAGCTTCCTCCTTGCATGCATTTTGAAACTTGGGACTCCTGACTGAGCTGGTTTCTAATAAGCATGTGGATTCTGCCAGAGCTTGAGACATAAAGTCATACTGAATGGTAAAAATAAGTTACACTGTGTATGAGCACATAGATCCTTTTAGAAAACAGAAGGCAGCATGACCCACTTTGGTCAGGTTGCTGGCATAGATCAGATGAGCATGGTAAAGGATCCAAATCCCAGATGAAAGATTCAAAGGCTTCCAGTCTGAGAAAGGAGCATTCCAGAGGTGGGGAAGGCTGTTCTGCTGAGAAGACAGAAGGGCAATACTGCCCCATAGGAAGGAGAGCAGAACTTTACCCGACATCTGACAGCTTTGGGTGCAATTAGTGAGCCATCTCTACCCAAATAGATTTATTTGATGGAAAGTAAGTATCAGAATATCTTTACACTGATTTTGCACCCATCCTCCAAGCTGACAGTATATGTATGATCAGGTTATGCAGCTGCAGCAAGTCAAAGTAGGTTTCCCAACCAAATTTTCTAAATACTTCCACTATATCTTGAAGGGAAAATAATTTGTGTGTTATTTTAATGCTTTTAAGGCAGCATTCAGACTACATAGCAGAATCTAAACCCAACATTTAAAAGAAAAAAATTTACAGCATGTAACATCCCAGTAATGCAATGTCACAACTATGAAATGTATCTAAATAGAAACATGTCATAAAAAGAGAAGGAAGAAAGCAGAAAGATTGGAAAGATCTGACCTAACCTGAAGCATAACTATGCTTTTATCATTCTAGAGTGACCACAGAGGTGAAACTTGTTTCTAAAGTTAGATTAAAAAAGAAAATCCATTTTGCTATGTATACTCAGACTTCACTGCAAGCAGCCTGTGAAAAACTGTAAAACACTGAAAATCTGAGGGTGCTTGCCAAAGTGCTAGTAATCCAAGCACTGAATGCAGCCAGTTGGTGTCTGCCACCTCTCAGGACTGATCCCTTGGGCCAGGCCAGCACCAGCGTTGTGTGTGTCCCAAAACAAGAGCGTGCCCTGCCAAAGGGCCAGCTGGCAGTGCCGCCTGCAGGCCACATGCTATTCAGGCTGGCATTGCTCTGACACAGCTGAATGCTTCATGCAACAACTGCAGCATGACTTAATTTTTTTTTTTGTTTGTTCTTTATTAGTTTTAGAACAACAATCCCCTTATTATCTAAGCTGCATGACATTACATGCACCAACGCAGACACAGGCTCTCAATCCTGCAATTCATCACAGTTCAGCCATTTCCAGCACAGTAATGTAACCTACCTCACTGGAAATGTACCAAGTACTCATGGTAGTATCAACCTAAATAATCAGGGCATCCAAACAGAAGTATGCCCGATCTAGCAAGAATTGTCACTCACTTTTTTCTTCTAATCACAAAGAACTAAAATCTGACTTTCCTCAGCATTAACAATTCTATTCAGTCATTCTGTCCCCTAAATTAAGATGTATTTAATACTGCGCAATTATGAATAAGACTGGAGCTATAATCTCTTACTGAATCTATTTTAAGCACAACAGAAAGAACGCTACAGCCTAATAAGTTTTCAAAGGTAAATTCAATCTAAACAATTTCAGTAATCTAATTAGATTTTGTAGATTTAGATGTTTTAGATTTTTGTAATTCATTACAAAAAAAATACTTCAAACTACTTGCTAAGATAAATTAATATTTACTAAAAAGCATGAACAATAAAACAAAGCTGGCAGTGTTTAGCTCAGGTATAACCCATAAAAGGTGACTGATCTGGTTGGGGAAGCAGTTATAATCAATAGTGTAAGTTTGACACCACAAAGTGCTGCACAAGAAAAGGACAGGAAATGATGAAGTCCCACAGTTGCCACTCCATATATGAAGAAACAGTAGCAGCACTGGCTCCTAAAGCAAGACCAGGTCAACGGAATTCAGTAGAGAAACTACTGTTATAAAAATGACAATATGATGAGCAGGCACTTTCAGATACCAAAAAGATGTACAAGATAAATGCAGCCAATGGAGATGTCAGCAGCTGGGAGAAAGTTCACATATCATTGTTTTGCTCTGTATAAGTTGGCAGTATCAGAAAACATTTTGTTTGCCAATTAAGAGGTCAAGGTGAACAGAAACAACCAGAAGGCCTTACACAGGTGCCTCAGGGAGCTCAGGAAGCCTACAATGTACAAAAGATGAAGATAAAGCAGGAAAAAGGGAAGCACTCACATATACACAATTTCAACATACAAACTTTTAAAACCCGTATATGTGGTTGGACTAGATGATCTTAGTGGTCTTTTTCAACCTTAATGATTCTATGATATGCAGTTAACTAAATTTTAAGGTAAGGTGCCAAGGTGCAGAAATCGTTGTCATCCAGACAGTTTTGAAAAACAAGAGGAATATAGTTGGTTTGGAAACCTGTTTAGACAGACATTCCAGGAAAGCAAAAGCTGCATGAGAAAAACGGGAAATAAATGTGAAATAAAATGAAAATAGACTGATAAGACCAGTATCATTAATGGAACACAATGCAATAAGCAGATAGCACTACAAGAGAGAAAGGAAGCAGAGGGGTGGTATGAGGGGAAGACACAGCTTTGCAGAACCTGATGTCAAAACCAGAAACTTGACACAGCAAAATAAGGAGGCAGTGCACATCCCAAGTACAACTGATAAAGAAGTTAAACTTAGAAGCTGAGTTTTGAGTGAACAAGGGCAGCAATGCTGCTCAGAATCTTTCTGAAGAACAAAAAGATGACTTACTGTGTAACTACCCAACAAGCTTGAGAAATTAAAAAGATTTTTTTAACTGGCATTATGGCATCAGGCATTTGTTGAAAAAACTTTGCAAAAAGAATTTTACAATTTCTAGTTAAATATGAATAAAATCAAAATAGCAAAATCAGTAACATACCAGTTCCATTAACTGTTTTAGCTGACCTATCTCTTCTGGAAGGGAACCTAGCTTATTGTTACTTGCAATTAAGACTTTTAGAGGAAGACCACACAGGCAAGCTGGCAAAGAAGAAAGTTGATTTCGACTGCAACAAAACAAAGAAAGAAACCATTAAGAACACCAATGACATTCTATTGTATACTTGCAAAAGTCTGAGTAGTAAAATCCCTTCATTGTGATGGGTCAGATTTCATGCAGACAACATACAAGCTTAGAAATTGCAATCATTAGGAAAACACTTGCACATTGCTTATTAAACCAATATTGTGGATATTATCACTCTGGAAAAAATGTATTATGTCAGTTTAATAACTTTGTAACGGTCTGATTTTCATCCACAAGAGCTGTTTCCCTTCCTAATGAAGGCTGAAAAGTCAACTGAGACAGTGCTTTGCAAGTATTTAAACATTCCTGTGGTTTTACTACAGTATAGTGGATGACTTGCGGTTGAACTGAAAGATGAACAAAAAATTACAGATTAACCGGTTATTTTCTCAATTCCTTTGCAGTACATTTCTAGTTGAAGATTACTTGGCACTTGTTGCTATTCCTTCAACCATCACAGACTTCCCAAACTTAGCAATGAACATTTTTCCTAAGGAATCGAAATCTGGAGGGAAAAAAAAAAAACGTATATACTTTTTGCTTCTTGTCTGTTTCCTGTGCATTGGTTAATGAATATAAGCCATAACATTATCCCCCTCCGGAGTGATAGAAAGCAGACAGGCAACAATTCAATTTAGCATCCACTTATAAAAATTGCTATTACACATCACCATATTCTGATCATCTAACGAACTTTTCAGTATATCAAGGACAACTTTATTTCTCATCTTGTTCATCTGAAAACCAAAGAACAAGGAAAACGTACATCTTCAATATCTCACAGAAAGTTCATTTAAGTGTTAAAAGCACAAGTAAAAACTCCTATTTCCCAGTCCTGTGACTCAACCTATAATCCACATNAGAAGCCCTCTGGAATATGTCCCACATGTTTTTTTTTTTTTTTTTTTTTTTTTTAAATCTTTTGAAAGAAATGCAGGGTAGATTGCATCAATCCTATACTACTAAAAATGATTCTCCTAATCTCATAGGTCAATGTTTCAGATGATTACTCCCAGAAGTTGATTAAGTCAGAAGACAAAGATAAGACTTTTATAGGGTGCTATCCATTACACTTTTCATCAGCATTGCTTCAGAACACACAGGAGAGTTTGAGGAACTTGTCTTCTTGTCCAACAAGAATATAGGACATAATCTCTGTAAGAAGATATTAGTTATCATGCTGTAGATTTCTCACTTTAAATCAGAGCCAACAAAACAGTATCAGCCCCAAATTACTCAGAGGCCTTCCTCAACACCAGTGAGAGCTCTCTCTTCCAGCACATCTAGAGAGGCTTTCCCTCCTTTTTTTGAGAGCAATGGCTTATGTGGATTACAGTCTGCTGCTACGCTTTTTTTGGAAACGATCCCCAATGCATCATAGTTTAAGCCAGGCAGGTCCAACCCAAGGGCTGTGGGCCACATGCAGCCTGGTGCAGCTCGTAATGCAGCCCACTCCCCGCTGCCATGCAGAGCTGGGTGACCTGGTCCAGCCCTGGGCACACACCCACCACTCAGAAACAACCAAACCATCCGTGTGCCATTTAACTGTCTGAGCTGAACGAAGGACAAGGGGAGGGCACAGTGCAGTGCTAACTCAAGTTATGCAAATAATTTTATGAATTTTGATATATCGGCTAGACTGTCCTGTGAACAGTGAAAAACACGCAGTCTTGCTTTCCATTTTGATAAAGGAATTTGAGAATAGGTTTCAAGATTGCCAAAAAAAAAATCAATTTTTTGGTGTATTTCTGACTCCATTTTGAGTTGACAGAAACACATTACCTGCAAATTTTCAAATGGAATATATAGATTTGCAATCAGATATTCAACTCAAAGAAAAATTTGATCATGTCTCTCTCCTACAAGGCCTATCTTACCAGAGAAAAACATCCCTCCCTTCACAATCACACCTTACTCACATCATCGCTTTTTGGCAATATGTACACCCGTGAACAAATATTTTCAATGGTGTAGCACAGAAAGTGTAAAATTTCATCAAAAATCTCTGACAAACACCTTGAGAACTCACTGAGAATTGCAACCATCAAAATTATTACATCTTCACTATTAGAGCTTTTACACACTCAGCTGCAAATAAACCTCCAGGCCTTGTTCCAGATGAAAAAGAGCTGACGTTTCCTCTCTCAAAAACAAATATGCATTCAATTGTGCTTTAACCAATAGAAATTCTCAATATTCATTAGTACTCATGCACAGTTTTCCTGGAAAATAAGTGTCTCATTCTTTGTCCATTCTTCCTAGTAAGGTAGCAACTGTATATCTATCATAAGAGGATATCAGTGAAAAAAAACACGCTTTTCCTGTTCATTCCCCATGAGGAAAACATTGATCATCTGTCCCTGTCTCCACAAGCAGCACATCAAACATCACAAAATGTATCATCAGGAGGGAATGAAAAGAATCCAACCACACTGATTTGATTAGCATTTTCAATTTGCTAGAAGAATAAGGGAAAGAAAGGGATTCATGTTAGTTGGTCCTTCCTTACATAATTGATTTTACATTTTGGCCTACACAATGCCTTCATACAGAGCTATATCTACAGGCAATGAATTTTTGCATTATTGCTTGCAATAAAAAGAAAAATGTAGTCAATTGCTCCAAGAACACAAAGTACAGACAAAATATCTTCACACATTTGCAAATAAACATAAAATACAGTAAACAAACTTACCTCAAATTTAAGTAAGTTAGCATTTGTAAGTTCACTATGGCATCTGGTATAATTTTAATACAATTGTGGTATAAATTTAGTGTTTCCAGTGACACAAAATGGCACAACTCCGTAGGAACCTCTGTTAATCTGTTCTTGGATAGATCTGAGAAGAGAAAAAGAGAAAATACATTTTTGGAACCATCAGAAATATATATTTTGAAAAACTATGCTTCTTTATTAAAAGAATAAATGTAATCCTACAACCAGACAGCAAATTAAGTCAATGTTTTGTCATACAAAATAAAACTAGTCCTAACCTTTAGAATCTTGAAATGGAACAGACTGTGTATAAAAGAGCAAACATTCAATTAAGTTTTATTCGGTCTAATAAAAAGTAATTATTTGCAGGATTCAATGTGCTGAGGAAATACTTGAAACCACAACCAAGTAAAGACTCCAAAGCCCATGTATTATGTCTCAAGACTGATACACAGATAGATATATGCAAATTATAACATTTAGAAAAAGAATACATAAAACAATTATTGTACCTCTGGTTTCTTTTTAAAAAAAAAAAAAAAATTCTGCAGACAATTCTTCAAATGGATCTGTAACTCCTAAATCTCAATTAATTAAAAAAGAATGTTACCTAAAAAATGGTGAAGACCTTCAGGAATGGATTTTATACACAAGTAAATACAAAACTATTCCTGTGAGTGAGTGCTTGTACCCACAGAACCAAAACTTTAGATTTTTAACTAGTTATTCAGTCCTTATTTTTTGTTTTAAGCACAGAATAGTAAAGGAAAATCAGTAGAAATGCTACTGAGCTCTTATCCTTGACAATCACAAAATGAAAAAGAAGGTTGGTATAATTCTGATGTGAGCTCAAGTCACAAAATAACACATGCCAGCATTTGACAGCATTGGCCTCAAAGAAATCTTTAAACAGGGTCGCAGAACAACCATCTCCTATCATCAGGAACTGCACGAAAGCCATCCACTCATACAAAACAACCCTAACATATAAGGAAAATGGAACTTGATGATCCCCTTACATCTTTGCTGCNAAAAAAAAAAAAACAACCCTAATATATAAGGAAAACGGAACTTGATGATCCCCTTACACCTTTGCTGCTGCTAGCTTAAGCCTCCTCCCTGATCCTTCAAAGCTCATTTTGAACCTTACTTTCTTAAACAGCAAGAAAGTAAAGGAACCAAAGCTTAGTAGAAACATTTCCAGAGTGTCAATGATCTGATTCATCACTTCAGGGCCATGAAGTAATTTTGCTTTTGTGAGCAAACTGGCAGAAGCCTGAAAATCTTTTTAACTTTGCCATGTTGGGCTCAGTTTGCTACACAGAGGCACAGCTTGAGCTCTAAACTCTTGCCAGTAGGAAGGTTTTATCACTTTTGGTTTTGTTCCCGTTTCCTGCAACGCAAGCTGCAATTCAGTACTCTCCATCCCCCTTGTCAGCCTCCACTTTTCTTCACTTCATTGCTTCCAACAGAAACCCGGCCTCATTATTCCAATCTCAACCAAGACGAGAGCAATGGCCAACAAGTACATCCAGGGAGCGTAGCCCTGCTGACTCAAATGGTAACAGGGCTGAAACGGTCACCTCATCCAAAGTTATTCACTCCTAAGGTACTGGACAACAGCAATGCTTGAGCTGCTCTGCTTTGTCCTAACAGACTTTGAGGGTGGTTAGATGCAGCATTACCTCTGGTTCTCCTTTCCTTCACTTCTGCAATCAAACCGAGAGATGGGGACTCCATGAATGTCGTTCTTTCTTTGAAGGGAGAGAAACCACTTCAATGGTCCTTTGTTTCAGTGCTTAATCCTCTCCTCTTTTCTATTTCCCATGTGAGTAACATGGCATTCCAAAAACCTTACCACAGGTTCCCTATCTTGCTGCCTTGCTAGCTGCATTTATTATCAGATATTAACAGAAGACTGACATGCTATAAGAATCGTGCAATAAATCTTCCTATTCTACAATTCAACCTCAAAGAAAACCTTCCCTTTTTTCAATCCACACTTTTCTGCAGTGACATTACCACATCACCACTTGTTTCCTACCATAGTGGGGATGGAGAAGGGAGGTACAGAACAGTGAACTGAAGCTCAGCTCCAGGCTAAAGAGAATTAAGAGAACTGAGTGGTACACAGAGTGATCTCTCATTCTTGGTCTGATACTTCCAAGGTGATATGTACACCCAAGACTGGGAACACAGTTTTACTTCTCTCCATGCTATTAAAGCTGCAGCCTATGAGCTGGACCCCAGCTTTACACCTGTTCTCATTTCCCTCCACATCAAATAACAGGGAGTGTTGCCACTACTTTCCAGTTACCCTGAAAAATTCTAAGACCCCAAAAAAGTAGAAGAACAACTAGACTGATGCCCTTCCTATAAGAGACATTAAGAGAACAGTAAAAACCGTTTACTATTATTTTTTATTATCTTTTAAAAAAAATTGTTTTCATTGCTATCCCTTGTTTTCAAGGGCTTCAAGCCTGCTAATCTGAAGAAGGACAAAACAAAATACCCACAGACAACAGCAGACAAAATCCTTCCTGTTATCCTCAGGACACTGGGTTATTGGATCCTATGTGCGTACAACAAAGGAATTCAATTAATTAACAACAAAGGAAATAAATTCTTTATTATTGTTTAGTTATCACACTTCAAGATCATTTCAACACTGCTCTATCTATTATTGCTTCCTAAATAATAAGAATCCTAACCACAGATTAAGGCAAAGAAAAACTACATACTTTATTCAATAACTCTTGTAACATAATAGAAAAGTAGAATTTTGGTAATACAGTTTACTGATAAGATGAACCATAAATCCAAAATGTGACTGCCTTTGAGAAATAAGGTACTTGAATGGAATCAGAGTGTGTGCCACGCTTTTACCTAGTGGCACTTTTTCCTAAAAAACAAAAAAACAAAAAAACAAAAAAAAAGAAAAGCCTCTCTGATCAAATGGAAGGAAAAAAAGGGAAAAAAGAAGAGAGTGTTTTTATTCAATCAAAAAATGAGCCTCTGAACATGATGCAGCTGAGAAGAACGTCTTGGAAAACTCCATGAAGTTCATGTCTTAAAAACTGAATGGTAAGGAAAACAGGCTGCGTATCAACTTGATGCCGTACCTTATAAACATATGCAAACATTTACAGAAACCTCTGAAAGTTACACAACTATTTTGATACTACTTATACCAAGGTAGTCCTGTCTCTAAGCGCTGCACCTTACGATTAGCTTTAATGCATCTCAGGTATATCCTGATATTTAAGTTCTAGAATAAAATACAAAGGATTCATCACTGTTGAGCCGGAACAAAACTGTCCAGTCCTTTGAACATTCTGAGCAAAAACTGTTTGCATTTTGTTTCTGTCACAACTCAAGATATTTTCAGAGTCTTTATTTTGTTTTCAGAGTTTAGAGTTCATTACTTAGGGAAGTATGCAGAAACTTTTTTTTTTTTTTTTTAACAACTTTTGAAAACATTTTTAAAATACAGAAGCAGTTGGCAAACCTTACCTTCTTACTATATGTATATATAACTTTGCATTTCCCAATTCACAAAGCTGCACGTCTCCTTTGCTTCATTAATTTGAGAAGTAACACCACAGGGCAACTAAAAATACTGCCTGTATTATTACTGTACAGACTAGCTTTTACTACAGAAACAGAAAGGAACGGACAGATAGGATTTTGTGGAGTTTAAAGGTGCTTTGACTAATTTGATTATAGTTTCTAATCCACAAGAGATCTAACAAAGTAATGACTCTATGATGGTAGAAGTACCATTCAATGGGTACTTAAAACTACACATGGGTTTAACCTAAGGTGACTGCTTCCTGTTATTCCACTATGGAGCAGGCGACACAGACAAACATCCCACTGGTGGGGAGGGCACCAGGGCAAGCTGTTTGTGCTCGACATGGAATACACTCTTCATTCAATGTTTCTGACACAAAGCCATTTCAAGACACATCTGGCTTTGTTTCATCTCTCCCTGCCAAGAACAAGTTTGTTAAAACTCCAAAATAAAGGAATGGAATGCAAAAACATAAGCAAGCTCGTTTAGAAAAATATTCGATGGAATCCTGATCTCTAAAAGAATCAGCCCAATTTTAGATCAGTGGCATTGCTTTTGTATGAAAAATGTTACTATGCTGGAAGCTGGACAGGAACTACACAAAACAAGCACTTCCTCAGCTGGAAGCAAACAATAAAAAGCAAAAGTTGAGGCTGGTAAAGGAGCGATTCACAGCTGACCCCGAGCTGCGTTTTGGGATTGGGCACAGGGCTCCAGGCCGCCACTGAAGCAGCAATGGCTGAGCCCCTCCTCAGGAACAACCTTTCAGTTCCTGGAGCTCTGAAAACATTTGCCCCAATGAAATCCACCACTGACTGTAACCTCTGTGACTAGACCATCTCCAAGCTGCTTCACAAATTGAAGCTTTAAGAGCAGAAATTCGTTAAATAAATACACATGTGCACTTCTACTTCACAGATCTTTGCCAAGCTTTTTGGAGAATGCAGTTTATTAAAAGGCAGTGATTTAAAATTTTTAAATTTTTTTTAACTTGTATTTATAAAAAAAAAAATAAGCCTAAAACAGATCAAAGTTGTAATTTAGAATCTATCCACCACTGAGCAGGAAAAAAAATAATGTACATACATTTGAAACAGAAGAAATTTCTCCATTGGACATGGAGTTTCAAAGTTGAGAAACTGCATGGTAAAAAAGCTCATCCAAACAACCTTTACTATGGCCCACTCAGTTCCTATTTTTGTAGTCTTCAGCACTTACTGAAAAAAGACAGGAATTACCCTGAGGAAGGTATTTGCATTTGCGCTAAGATACCATTCAAGGTATTTAAATGAGATGCCTGAATTGGATTTGACAAAGAATTCAAACAATTCACTGAGAGAGCTTAAAAAAAAAAAAACCACAGTAAATTCAACCCTAATTTCAGAGGAAAATCATTCAAATAAGAACGCTGAGAAATGCATTCAAAAAGGCACATATAACACACAATACGACTGCATGAAGTTTTAAACACTGTTGCTCGTGTTTTCACCTGTCTTTTAGGAGGTCTGTATTCCCATGTTAGCTAGCTATACCTTCACTGATCACTAAAGCCACAAGCTGCTCATGCTGTATCTCAGATAACTTCTAAAATAAGTATTTAAAAGCACTTCAGACCTTCAGCAGCTCTGCATCCCCTCATACTTGTCTTGGCAAACAAGGCAAGGGGTCCACTATTAGTGTAATTGTGGCTATCAGAATCAAATAGTCAACGTTTTGTATTAAGCAATTGCTTCCTTCTAGCTTTTACACCTTTTTTTCCCACCTAAACATTAGGAGAACGCAAATATCCTGGACACAAATGCCCAAATGCCACGTATTAGTTGTGAAAATACCGTAGCATAACTATAAAATGCTACATAGTCCTGAGATACTCCTCCTGGCATGGCATCATCCAGCAGAGCACCACACCTTGCCCCAACCACTTCCCACCTCCATCTGCAGAGGGTCACTCAGTAACGTCTTGGAGGCACAGCTGGGGATGCTACACACACAAGGAAGCAGGAGCAAAGACCTCCACTGACACTGGTGTCCAATGCATTCTAGTTTGGTCAAAGATAACTATGACACAATGAGCATGTGGCATTTCTTAACCAGGAGATGTTTCTATTCAAGTTATTTAGCAGATAGAAGAGCAAATCACAGAAAACAAAGAATGCTCCTTAAAGTAGAAACAATTTGGCTTCTATGTAAGAAAAAAGAAACACGGTAGTGCATGAAATCAAGGATTTTCATTCTGAAACTACAACTTGCAACAGAGATTGAGAAAAAAAGATCCAGCTCCTTAAAAATTCATCATTACTGACGCAATAACAGTTAGACACTGACCAACAACACTGAGCCAAGATGTACAACTGCTAATTCAAATCACATAGAAAGTGGATCCATCCAGGGAACTGAACATAAGAATGTACACAAATACAGTCTGAACAGGTTAGGGAGAAACTGCTGCTCCACACACGCAGCCCAAGCACTTTGTGGAGCACTGTCACTGTATCTTCCTTTTCCGCCTGGACCCCACTGTTATTTTAAAAATTAAGTTCAGAAATTTCTACCTCAAAGCCACAATCAAGTTAAAAGTACACTACAGATGGAGTGAATTTCACAGTGATCATACACCAACTTTTGAATTAATTTTTCCTATTACTGCAATTTAACACATCCGAAAGTTTCTCCCCGATCACCGTGCTGATGAGTCCTCTGATTCTTCCCTATTCCACAACTTTACATCACACTGAAGAATGTGGACAAGCTAAACAGCTAACACTAGTGATATAAAACACTTAGCACTATTTTCTCAGTGTCACCGATGGCCATGATTAATTCAGTTCATTATTTGTCAAATGTATGATTGCTACAGTAATTGTTGCATTCACCACAGTCACCAGAGAGGGCCTAAATCCAAGATTTCGGAGGGAGAAGCAGCAGGAGGGAAGGAAACCAATGCTGGGAGCGGAGCACTGCAGAGCCTGGCAGAGATGTTACCGCCAGAGGGAGTCCCGACCTCACCGACTTGGCCAGCGCCCTGCGGCTGTGCCTCCCTGAGCATCTGTAAGGAACGAAAAGCACAGGAATAGGACAGCACACCTCCGCAAAAACTTACAGCCCCTCGACTTTTCTATGAACTTATTTCCCACAACGGTTTGCAAATGATAACAGATGAGCCTACTCATCTGTAATTGTTATAAATAGAGTGATTTCTAAGCAAGTCAAGACCTAGTAACAGGGAAAGAGCAGAACCCTTCTGAAATAGTCCCATTGAAGCCTTTCCTCCAGCCTTCCTTCAGGTGTAACAAGGAAAGCTCTCTGATCTTTCTGCAGTCTCAGCCATAGCCATACCAGGCCTATTAAGACAGAAGTAGCATGAAAAGTTGGATGATGCACTTGACAAAGACCTTGCTTACAAACCCACTCCTCCTCACAGGTCCTCACCTGCCACTCAGCTGTATTTGTATTGTATTCAGCTGAGGGAACTGGGACTGCTCAATCTGGAGAAGCAGCAGCTCAGGGGAGACCTCATTGCTCTCTACAACTGCCTGAGAAAGCAGGTTGTGGTGAGGTGGGGGTCGGCCTCTTCTCCCAGGTAACAATGATAGGATGAGAGGGAACGCCCTCAAGTTGCACCAGGGGAGGTTCAGGTTGGATATTAGGAAAAACTTCTTCTCTGAAGGAGTGGTCAGGCACTGGAACGGGCTGCCAGGGAGGAGTTGGAGTCACCACGCCTGGAGGTGTTTAAGAAATGTGGAGATGTGGCACTAAGGAACATGGTTTAGCAGGCAATAATGGTGGTACGTGGACAGTTGGACTAGATAATCTTGGAGATCTTTTCCAACCTTAATGATTCTGTGATTTATTTCATGTGCCACTTTATCAGGGAATATGTGAGTTACCTTTCCATGGTAACCTCCCGATAAAGGGCACTCATGGCTGGGGTACAACCCGCATTTCTTCTCAGGTAGGGCACTACCTACCTATCCTGAAGCAGCTGAACTGCCACCAAAATCAGCTCTCCCTGAAGCTACAAGTGAGCAAACTTCAAAGGTGAGTGAAAAGAGAAAGAACAAGGGTAGCGATAACTTGGCAATAGTTGCATAGAAGCACATTCCCTTGATTAGCTCTGTGGCACACTCCAATTCCACAGAGAAGGAAATTTCTCTGTAAGAAACATGTTCAATAGAACATCACAAGCCCAGACAAAGAAAGATGATATTAATACAGCAATCTGCTTCATTATTGCACTGCATTATTGCACTGTCCTACATGCCCGGTTTCAGGTGGCAACACAGAATATTTAAATATATCAGCTATCTCTTCCCCTTTAGGAAAAAAATAGTTTGGGGTAAAGACCACCAGAAAATCAGGCTGCTGAGAGAGCTCTGTTTCCACAACAAAGACCAACCCGGCATGGAAGTGCATGGGGCTCCCTAAAACACACACTGCAAAACCACTGCAATTCTTCCTGAAGAACACCGTGGAGGTATTAACAGATCTGGGACTCAAACACATGCATCTCAACATGGAGAAAATACTGGAGAACAAACACCTTCCACCACCAGAATCTTTAATAATTTGTGGTATGAAACAAGGGCCATTAAGCACTCCTCCTTCTCCCACGCCTTCCGCACCACAGAGACGATACAAGCCATTAATTTTCACACTCCCTAATAAACAACCAGACCTGAGAAGCAGCAATGGATTTATAATTGCAGTTTTGTACTAAACAGCTCTAGCTGGACTAAAACTGCAGGGGTTTTCTCAGAGACAACGGCAGTAACAAGAAGTATTCTCCCAATTCAATAATTAAAAACCTGCTCTTCACTGTTTTCAGCCTTCAAAGTAGGTTGTTTGATGGAGAGCACTTGAGTAACAGCAGTTGAAGTGTTCACAACACACACTAGCCAGCTGAACATCTTTACTGTAACAAAATATCTCGGTCATCTCCCTGAACTGTTCCTTCTGGCACATAAAAGAAAATCCAGGAGTGAACAGGCAGCTCTTAGGGAAGCTGGACCCTCCCTGGTTCCTCTGCGGAAACAAAAAGCAGAACTATATCATGATGCTGAAAAGTCCTCAAGATCAGCTTCAGTCATCATGGGTGCCCTTTCATTATTAGCATGGAATACCGAGATGAGGTAAACTGTGGGGGCAAACTGTAAGGGGACTTCCAGGCATCTGACAGTCTTCTCTCATGAGTAAGACTCACACGAATTAGTAAGCTCTTGTCTGAAAGAAGAACTTGGTGAGAGCTGTGGTCATTGTTCAAAAGAAAAGTTCAAAAAGCTGCAAATGTGTATGCAAACACACACACAACCCATTTCAGACAATCCATTTACTGTGGAGAAGAGGGAAAGATCAAACAAAACCATGCACTGCGTTCTGTCCCAGAGAGGGTGGTGGATTCCCGCAAGGACACACTCTGCTGCCTTCCATTGCAGATCTCAGCCACAGAGATCTCCTTTCTTCAAGCTGTTTCCTTTGGAAACCGACACCTTCCACAGGGGTATTCCAAATGATGCACTCATACACAGCAAAGACCTGATCTAATGGTCTACAACCCTTCCCAGCCCACAGACAACGCTACCAGAAGAACAAGCTGAATGCAAAGCCATGGTTTTTCATTTCATTCACAGTTGTAAAAGCTATTATTATTTCTCCTCAAGCTGCAAAGAGAGGATACCATTTACGCTATGTACTATCTGCCTTGGTGACTATCAAAGACAGGTTAACTCACATTTCCCACCTAGAAGAAGCTAGAAAAACGTAACTGATTTCTGTGAAGCAACTCACCAGCCCACACTATGAAGATCACTATTTTTTCACATTTGTCAGACTAAAATATATAAATAAAATGTTTATTTAAAATTCATCTTTACACTTTAACTGTGTCACATTCTGTAACAAGAGTTTCCTATGAGCAAGGAAATAAAAGTTATTTGATCTTTGGGCATGTCAAAGGTGTGCAGACAAATATACGGAAAAGCTATCTGATGCCAATTTACAACAACAGGGAAAGCAGAGGTTACTCATCTAATCGCTTCCTTCCCTGTCTGCACATCTGCCACAGATGCCAGAGTTAATCTGCTTTATCTACATTATTCACATACTCCCTCCACAACTGTCCTTGAACTCAGCAAAACCTAACTGTAGCAGTTTGTCAACACAAGGCTGTTTGGTACCCTGAAAGCTTACTTCCAGTTCTTTGCACACCCTTAAACAATGAGCTAATTACGTGGCTATTAGACAGAAGGTACATTTGAAGATCTGAAAGAAATGGCTGAGAAACACTTCACCTATCCAATCCAATCAGGAATCTATGCAGACGTTATCAGACATTAAAGTTTCAAGAAGAAAAATTCTGAAATAAAGAATTAGACTATAATAAATAACCAAGATCAGGTGGCTACTCCTAGATTTAAAAGAAGAAAGAAAAAAAACAAGCATAGTCTGTACTGTGCCTATCCTTAAAAAGCAAGCAAGAAAACAAGGAATGACTAAACCTGTAAATTTTCTCCCAAGATCCCATCCCCATCCCACGTAACTGCTTCCTTAGTTCTTTTTAAGTTTATGACAATGTCTCTCAATCTTCTAATTTTTGTATTTTCAAAAATCAAAGAACTTTATCTTCTTAGAGGAAGACCAAAACCATATCTCATGCAACAGCGATGCCAGTCAGTAAGGGGATGAACTGGGGCTGATGGATAACACATGGAGTCTTTTGACCATTTTAACAAGTCATAGTTTACATCATGAATTTAACCTAATCTCTAATCCAACATCAAACACATACACACACACACACACACTGAAGGCTGTAAGGGAAGGAAAAAAACACATACACACCTTCTCTCCACTTACAAATAATTTGGTGCCTCTAAGAGAGTAGGCAAAAATCCCCTTATGTTTTGTCATTATATTTACTTGGGTGCACAGGTGGGAATAAGCCAGCAGGAATTAACAGTGCTTGGGGACCAGTCTCCAGCCACAGGCAACTATCAGTGCTGCTGTCACGTAACAACTGAACAGCAGTGTACATTTAGAAGGGACAAAAGAGTGCTTCCTTCTGGTAACACCCTGCAGGCGTTACTCAAAAGCCTGCATTATTACAAGATATATAGGCAAGGTAAGATCCTACACAACTGCTGTGCTATAAATTATCTGCAGTTGATCAGTTTTCTGTATGCAACAGTATTTCATTTCACAGCAAGCTAATTTTAGCTGTTGACTGAGAACAGAAGTACTTACTATATACAACGCTTTTTAATGAATGGAGAAGTTTAAAAGGTTGGTAAAACTTAGTTAAGAGGTTAGCTGAGGCTTGTAAGTCAAGCATCTCAAAATTTAAAAACGCCAGAATTAAAAATATTTAAGAAACTTAACATAAGCTAAAGTCTGCTATACATTACAT
This sequence comes from Penelope pileata, assembly GCA_013396635.1. Taxonomy (NCBI): domain Eukaryota; kingdom Metazoa; phylum Chordata; class Aves; order Galliformes; family Cracidae; genus Penelope; species Penelope pileata. The sequence continues at coordinate 103,101 of WBMW01003703.1, read as the reverse complement.
CTGAAGCTTTCTGCCAGAATCATTTGCCAAATTCCCCTATAGCTCTCTCCAAAGCCTGACATGCAAGAGGCTTTTTTCTGTGTAACTGTTACATGAATATGTGAGACCACGGGCATGCTATAGGACTCCCTTAAAGGTAAATTAAGGGAATAGACATTACCTGATCTTGCAAACATTCTCAGATTAACAGCCATCTATACAGAACACCTGGCATTTTTCAAAGGCGGAATAGTTTCCTGATTATATCACAACAACCTCCTGCAATAATTAACAACAGTACACGATCTTTAAAGAAAAAAAAGTTTATTATTCTTGCTACCTTGATAGAAAATTGTCTCAGAAGTAGACACTCCATGTTCACACGTGTTCCTTTAACCCCCAGTAAAAACACATTTAGACCACCTCTAAATGTCTCCTAGGCAGGTTTTTTCCCTTTACTATTTAAAACCGATGAAACAATGACTTTCAGCAGATAATTTGTTTATTGCCCTGAGAATCAATGACTTCAAATTTTCATCCATCTTTTTGTGGACCGTTCTTCATAGAGCACTAAATACCTGACCGGTGTTCTCCGTCCATGTTTCAGCACAAAGAAATAAGAGCGCTTCAGAAAAACAACACTGGGTGAAAGAAACTAACACTAGAAAGTATTTTGCTCTGTAACCTTCTGTCTCAAAAATAAGTTACCTATTTCATCTAAAATTAAAGAGGAAAAGAGAAATGAGAAAAGTTCAAAAAATTCATTCTACTATGAGAAAAATTCATTCTAATATGGGTTCCTAGCAGTAAAATGTGAAGTACGCTTAAGTGTATCTAACATTGCCATTCCCAACTGTGACTCCAAAGAGAAAGGCTGTGATGAATTAGTAAATTAAGCCAATAGTCAGACCATCCCCACCAATCTGGAAACACTGCGTTTTGTTACTGAGTTTTCCTAGGTCTGTTTTTGTCAAGTGTCTGAAGACCAGCTTGCCCGTGCCCTTCCTTCCTGCTGATGCACTTGATTGTGAACTGAAGAAAATTCTTTGTATTTTCCACTAACAGAATCACTCTATCATCTCAAAAGGTTTACTTAAATAAACCTCTTTCACACCATAATAACTCTTGAACTAAGTAAGGAGGCATTAGTCTTACTTTAATGACAAGTGCTTACTAAATGACAACTGCTAAGAATGCCATCATCTCACTTAGGTGTGTTATTTCCATTACACGTTGCATCTTTCTCAATGCCAGAGAAATCACGCAAACAACCTCAACAACTGTGTTGGTGTTGGGACAGACTCTTCAGCAGGGTCTGTGGGGACAGGACAAGGGGAAATGGTTTCAAAGTAAAAGAGGGGAGATTTAGATTGGATATAAAGAAAATGGTTTTATACAGTTAGGGTGGTGAAGCACTAGCACAGGTTGCCCAGAGAAGCGGTGGAAGCCCTGTCCCTGGAGACACTCAAGATCAGGCTGGAGGGGGCTCTGAGCACCCTATCTAGCTGCGGGTGTCCCTGTACATTGCAGGGAGTTGGACCAGATGACCTTTAAAGGTCCCTTCCAACTCTAAGGATTCTGTGATTCTAACTGTGTTTGGAGAAGGCTTGTTTATCATCCTACTATTCTTTTTTTTTTTTTTTTCCAGAGAAAAAAGAAAAACAGCTGCAAAGAGGCAAGGTAAGTTATGATGTTGCCTTATCTGGACATTATATATAGCCAACTTCCAAGTATGTTATTTATTAACAAAAGATACAGGCTGGATTTATACGCACATATCTTTTTTCAAAGAGTGGAATACATTGCAGAGGAAACAGTCCTTGGCTTCAAACATGATGAATGTACTTCTTTAGCAACTGCAGCATGAGAAGTGAGCCACTGTGAGCCAAGCTAGCGACTCACTGAACGTATTTGCTGTCAAAGGGAACAACAGCAGGAGCAGGAAAGGCTGACAGACACCTGGAGCTATGTTCCTTTCACCATGCAATTGCACAGCTTGCTGCAAAACACTGCACGCAATAGCAAAAATACAGCAAAGTCCTGCTCCAATTCACATTTGACCACATTAAAGACACAAAACTAGAAAAAGGGAATAACACCTCTTTGTGAGTGCTGGAAAACCTCTATTAGGTGCCTCGCTTCAACGACCAAGTGATCCCCAGCACCGTGTATGACAGCGTGTATGACAAAGATGTCAGGGTCACGGACTGATGAATGACTACTGGAGTCACCAACAGATCTGAGATGTCACTGCCTTTGACAGAAGAAAAGAGAAGGCAAAGTTGGGCTTCTTGTGGCTGCTTTTCCTTCAGCAGGATGCTCACTGTACTCAGTACTTACTTGTCTTTATTTTTCTGAGGGCATAAAAGCATAACTTTTCATTTGCCAAAAAAAAAAAATCCTCTGATAAGGTAACAGACCATGGCATAGGAAATTCAGTTCTACTTTTGACATGCAACACATAAAAAACTACTTTCTTCCATTTAAACAGGTAACAGTTTATCCTCCTGCACTACAGATACTGCACATCAGATATTGAAGGGAAAACAACTCCACACCACCTTCCCTGTCATTCAGATTCTGCACGCTGGAAGACAGCACCTTAAAACTGAAAGTAGTGTTTTCTTCATATGGGTTAGTAATATGGTCACATAGGATCACAATTATGGTTGTTTTAGGGAAATCTGATCAAAGGAAGCTTACAACACACAGACACATTTTAGGAAAAACAGAACTCCGACAGATAAGAAGGTATTACCTTTAAATAGTGGTAAAAATCACCAAATGCATTAACATTTAAGAATTTATGCCTAGAATGCTATACATAATACTAAGATAATAATATTAAGACAAAATCAGTTATTAAATGTTGGTCTTTTAAAAATGATACTTTTCCATTTCCATAGCTCTAAATGCACCCAAGTGCTTTGGCTTTCTTTAGAAGAAAATAAATTTCAATTCAGGTACGTGTGTGCATAGTCATGTATGACTGTTACAACAGTTCTTCACTGATTGGAACAAAAAAATAGAGGGAAAAAATCGCAATCCTTGCCTATATGCTCTGCTTACAAACAAACAGGCAAAAAAATACCTCTCCAAATCACCGGTCTCACTAACATACTCACTCACTAACATTTTAGACATACTAAAGAATCTTATTAAACTTGGAATATTAGACATATTTAAATGACTGCATGAAGAAACTGTTTAAACAAATAATTGCTTGAAGTCTCTAAATATATGTTTCATTTCTTCTGGCATACACATATAAAGCAACTGATAACACGCTTATCACTGAGTTGCCTCAAGCTGCTTTTAGTTGCAGACAAGAGAATGTATTGCCAGCAGGAGCAGTCTACATTTTTAAAATGGTTTCTGCATGCTCTGTATACAGATCGTCCAATTATTTGCGTGTGGTGTACTCGTTCCATTTCCAGCTGTTCTTTGGTCCTTACTGTTTAGCACCAATCCACAACAGCTTTCAGAGCTGCCTGACACTTGGCCACAGAGCAGCATCTTCCAAAACCGAAACTGAACAGAAAACAAAAAGCCATCTCCATGTCATTAAAAGGTGTAAGAAACACGCACAGCCTTTTCTTTGCAGCCAACAAAGCAAACTCCGTAGCTTTCACTCATTGCTCAGCAGCAGACAAAATCTATTTTAAACTTTGAAGTGCACTTCAGCTACTTGGGCAGTACCATCCTGTGCCTTAAGAATTCTATGAAGCCTTCATATATTTCAATCAAATCATATCCTGATCTAAAAAACTATCGTAAGCAAAAACTTGTTACTGACAGATGAACTCCCATGCTTGCAGTTTCCATATAGAGAGGTCTGCACTGCAAAGGCAGTTTTGCAGATCCCTTCAACATTTATTTCCACACTTTAACATAAACTTTTAGGTGTTTCTAGAAGCTTTCAGGTGTTAAGCACTGCCATGACAATCCAGCTGAACAGTGACATATTTAATCTTTGCCTTCACATGGCTTTCCAATATTCACTTTTCAATATGACTAATCTTACCCTGAATTGTGAAAACAACGTTCAAGTCACTCGTGCACTGCTTATAAATCATAAAAATAAGTTTCTGCTGTCCTAAGTTTAACGATCTCTGCAGTTCCCTCAGCCCATACTAAGGCTCAGTGAACTGACAAGTGCCCTACAACGTCAGCCAAGCCACCACATGAGCAGCAGGAACGGGGAAAGGGTCTCAGAGGCTGAGCTGTAACCCATACAGCATTCAGATTGATAGTCCAGTCAAAAGCTCACACAGCAAGAGGAAAAGATGCTCCCTTAAATTTGTAGCCTGGACTCATAAATTGTTATCCTTTTTGCAAGGCACAGATGAAGTAAAGAAACAGTAATTAAGAATGCAGAACACTGTCACAAGTTGGAAGGAAACTGCTGTGACTCGGCACTTTTGGAATTAAAAAGGCTTCTTCTCCAACTCAGTTGCACTGTCCGCAGACATCCACTCATACAAATTTCCAATACAAATTCTCTCCAGTTTGTTTTGGTGAGATTCCTTGGCTGTACCCTCCTGCCCGAGGTTATGTGACCCCTGCCATAGCAACTTCCCAAATACGTTAAGCCAGAGACTTTTATTCCCTAGGTTTTTCTTCCAGCCACCGCCCTGTTATTAATACTATGAATGAATTCATACTGACTTCACAGTTTCTGGTCTATTTTCTACTGAGAGAGAATTAATATAGTTATGACCGATAAGAGATATAAAAAAATTTTGCTTTAATGAGCAATCTTTTATTTTTAAATTTCTTAAAGGAAGTTTTAGGCACGTGTATTAACTAAACCAAATAACAACACAACTAAAGTCATTCACAGAGATCTATATCATAAAGGAATTAAAAAGATGAACATAATGTCAAGCCTAACACATAGGGCTCTCTGGGTTTACTTCTCATACTTGCTTTGTCATTTGGTTTGGCACTCTGATATCCCCACTGTGCAGGGATACATAGGCCAGGGCAAGAGGTTAAGGGATCTTAGCTCCAACACTCTTAGCCTAAGCAAGATCTGCATTTAGATATAGACAGGACTGCGAAATACAGCACTGTTTTCCATTTCTTACCAAAATTGAAGTACATCCAGCACGGTGACTTATCTACAAACAGTTTTCTAATTCACCAGCAGTCACTCAAGCATTTTCAATAGAGTAAGAGAGTCTGTTAACACATTCCTAGAACACTGCAAACTAATCTAAGCCTGAAGACCAAGGAAGTTGCCTAAAATTAACACATTCTTCACTTTAGATCAGAATTAGCAGCTGATAAGGAAAATAAGACTGCTGTGATATATAGCTGCCAACTTCAAAATTCTGAACTTCTTGTGCAATCTACTCACTGGGGGTGAGTTTGTGAGGAAAAAATGTTAACTATGCTATTATTAGGAACATTGTCAATACAGGTATTTACAGACAACTGAACTATCTCAGCTGTTGCTCTGAATGTTGAAGCATATAATCTGTAGCAAACACTTAGGGCAAATCAAGTAGTTAAGAGAAAAGGACAGAATGTCCCAATGCTGCTTCAATTCAGTATGGGCAAATTATTGACAAAAAAAGATGTCAGGAATTCAGGAATATATTAGATGCAACAGGTTCAGATTTACTTTTATGGCATTGTTTTCACAGCACAAGTTCACTGAGCAAAGTGTACTGTGTACATATGAAACATCCTGCTTTTTACAACGGTTATCTACTATTTCCTATAGAAACCAATCTTCAGTGTCTCTGTGTTTGCTGGCAGGAGGTATGAAGCCATTCAGCTATAGTACCTATTACAACTGATCCTAGCACCACGAATCCAAACTTGGCATCAAATGTGTCCACCCATCTAAACTGCCTTAACTGAGAGTCCCAAAACGAATGTTTGCATGATCGTATTGTCCACGTAAAACTGAAACTATTTACACCATACTGAAACTAAAACCCATCACAAATCTAATACAAACCCCTCTGTAGAGGTTTAAGAATTTAAGTTAACAAAACATAAGAAACTGCACATAGTATGCTTTGCCTTATCATTCCAGCTCATTCCAATCTTATAATTGTAAAGTTGCCAGCAATGTCCTTTGCCACTAGATGAGAAAAAGTTTGCTTAACCACCTTGAATTTGGTTCCTCAACAGTGAAAGATTAGGACTGTGTCGACAGTCCACTTATCTGAAACCGTTCAAAGTGAGAAGAGGATTTTGTGTGCACAAAGCAGGTCATAAGGCTTTCTGCTTTATTGCTTGAGAAATAAAAGATATGAAACAAGCATTAGATGAATGAGAAGCTATGATAAAGTTATCATTGCATGCTAGAAAAGCCTTTAGAAACTTTTATCTTTCAAAATAAGCTCTGCTGTAACATTTTGTAAGCTATAAAGTAATTCCGTCCTGATCAAAGGGAGAACTTAAAAGCAGCTGTTCAACTGTACCTATACATATAGCCTTGGTAAGTCAATAACGCTATCTGCATTCTTCAAGTCAAACACCGGCCTCTAGATCAGGACCCAATTAAGCATTACAACTACACAGTTGATAATACTACACTTCTCATGGTTGTAGAAACAAAGGCCAATTTAACTGTTGACAACTGACCCTGTGACACTGAGCAACTACTGCTACACCGGAAGACGAATGAAGTAGAAAAATAATGCATAAGGTAGATGGGAATCTAATTTAACACCTAAAACGATGGGTTCTAAAACACAGAGATAAAGAGTCTACATCTAACAATGCAGGAGGCAAGAGTGGAATATGAAGTCCCCAGAGAAATGGAAAGTCTTTGCATTGCTTGCAATACGTTTCATGCTTTACTGGAATCTAAAGAGAGGCATTCAGCAAGCCAACTTAGAACACACACACACACACCCCTTCTGAACTCTCTGCTACTTCGGAGGATAAGGATTCTGAGGGTATAACAGGTTTATAAATGAGCAGCACAATGCTCAATATCAATCACAGAAGTAAAAAAGATGTAGAACAGAAAGCAAGGAAGCATGAACAAAACGAATAGGAAACAATTAGGCCCTCATGTAAATCCACGTAGTACCCCATTTTGGAGACTGCATCTATTTCCAGTAGTCCAGTCACAAAAAGGATGACCAAAACTAAAAGGGTGAACAAAGATAAAAACAATGAAAGCTTTGGAGCAATTTCCATACAAAGTAAGGTCGGGTAGTTTAAGATTCTTCAGGCTGGAGATAACCTGTTGGAAGGGATATACGAATAAAAGTCAAGAGTGAAACAAAGATAGCAGGGAACAATAGCTTAACTGTCTCTCCCAATACAAGAAAAAAAAAATACATGCAACTCCTTCCAAGAGTGAACAGGGATTCAAAAAGGAGCTGAACAAATTCTATGGAAGAAACACTGAGCCAGGTTACCGGACTGTGCAGTAATTACCATTAAAATCTTCTCTCTTTCATCAGGTTATAAAAAGCTCACACAAGGCCTCTGAGATAAAGCCTGCAACAACTCAGGGCTACGGCTCCATTAAAACTGCAAACTGTTACAACAACTGAACAAAGTTCATTTATTTACCGTAGTCCTTCAGCTGCACAACAACGGGAAGTGAAACATCTACTTGCCATCTCATGGCACAAAGCATTTTTGCCATTTCGCCATGCACCGGCACATCAAAGCTGGGATACTGCACTTTTTTCAAAGTCAGAACGATTTTTAAGATTAAAGCAGACATTTAAGGCACCGTGATATCATTCTTGAAGTCTTAAAGTAACTTTTGTGTGCGTGACAGCTTGGTACTTTAAGATGATGGATAAATTAATAGGACTTGTAACAGAAAATGGTTGCAGCCACTCTGTCAATGTAATGATAACCTTTGGTTTGAATGGAATATATCTGCAGTCTCCTAAAAAGAGATCAGAGAGAGCTTCTTCATGTACCAACAATATGCTCCTTTAATTTGATAAGCAGTGATGTTTTGGGGCACAACGGTATAAAAAGGCTCTATCCATATGTATCAGGATTGTTAGCTTTATACGAATAACTAATGTATTTGTGTTTCACACAAAAAATCATCTCTTCTCAGAAGAACTCTAAGTTTAGAGGTGCACATAGCAGATGTGTAACAGGCTGAAGTTCACAGGCATCGCTCTCTAGCAGACCTCACTGAATTTCACATGAGCAATGCTTACCATAACAACAATAACCCAGTGCTCTGCTCAGAACGTCATAAAGTTGCACAGCACTTTATTTACGAGCAGACAGCTGGAATCATACCTCAAGGAAGGAGCATGCCCACCTGCCCCTCTTCACATAGCAGGTAGATCCCAGTCAGAATCGGATTTTCCACCAGGTAAAAAAACAAAGGGCAGACACTAAGAGCTGCTAAATAAGACATCTTTCTGACAGGACTTCTATTCAAAACATCTGACCATGTATGCTAAAACTGGCAGCTTTGTGGGATTGCAACACAGGACTGCAAACGAGACACAGAAGCGGTTGCACTGCCTGAACCTCTGGGCCAGGGCTGAGGTGCTTTCTCCAAAGTTCCCCTTTTGTTTTCTGTGCAAAAGGAAACACTTTTTATCCAATTAAGCCAGCAGCTGTAGCTACGAAGATGAGGAACCTACATCTAATACTTCAGGGAGCACAGGTTTTCAAGCACAACGCTGACAAAAATTTTAACAGAGAAAATCTGAGCTCCTATGAAGACAGAAAAGCACGCTGATGTCTTTACAGCTGGGATTTGACACTCAAGGCATACATTTCTCTGCGACCACCTGACTAGATACATTCAGCACTAGGCAGACACGACAGGAGCTCGGGAGCAACCATGGAGATTCCCTCTCCTTTGGATCAAATGTTATGGTAATTTAGTCACATAGTGCTCTGCTGTCTGCGGTAATCACGACCTAGGGAGAAGGAATTGCCTTGACAGAGGATTATTCCCTTGGCAAATTTCAGCACAGTCAGTCAGTCCCCTGCAGCAACTTTCTCAGGAACAAGTGACAACAGCAAATCTTACAATAGCCCCATGAGGGCTGATGAATTTTTGAACAGTCTTTCAAGGAGAAGCATTGCTAGAAATTTAAAACAGTAAAATCAGAAACAGTTTTCAGCAACAGCACCTCCTGACATGGTCTGATATAATTTAAATTCAGTTGTTCTCAAATGTATTTTAGGTGAAAAGGTGCTTACTGTGTATCTATAATTATTATTATTATTTTTTTAATACATAATGACTTCATCACAGATTGGCAGAAGACATCAATTAATAGAGTAAAACTGAGGCTACCTGGTATGCAACTTGATCAACCTGGGAAAAAATAGCTCTAAACCAGATGACAACTGCCTTTTTACTCACAGAACACATGGAGTTCATGTCAGAAGACAATGTATCACAAATGAAGACAGCACGAAGAAAAATTTTTATATAATTAGAGGTGAAATATAATCTTTCCAAGCTCACTTGAATGTGGCACAATTTTAAATACAAACAGACTTTGTGTCTATCACATGCATACAATGTTACATACAATCAAAATTGTATGCAAATTTGCATACAACGCATGCAAAAGTTACATACAACCGTTGGCTAATTTCCATTGGAAAGGAGCTCTGGAGTCACCTGCCCCAACCTGCAGCTCAAAGCAAGGCCAGCTGGGTCACATTGCACAGGCCTCTGAGCCCAAGGATGGAGATGCTCAGCGACCAACTACCCTCGCAGTTGCTGAAGTTTTCTCTCCCCCTTTCCATGTACCCCTGAGAAGGGCATGGCTCCATTCTCTCTGTATCCATCGAGTAGATGTAGGCAGCAACAAAAGACTCCTCCCATCCCAGCCTTCCCTTAAGTCTGCTGAAAGCCCATTCTCTCAGTTCCTCCTCAGCCATCACAGACTCAAGCTCTGCAACCATCCTGGTAGCCCTCAAAACTCACCCCAGGATGCTGACACTTCTTTTACACTGATCAAAATTGAATACATCCAGAAGCAGCCTCCTACGTGCCAAATACAAACATGTCCCTTCACCAACCCCAAATCTAGTTCTAGCTGACTGCACAGACAAGGCCATAAACGAGTGGAACAACAGCATGAAAGAACACACAGTGGTCAAACCCAACTTACAAGCCATATACATACTGCCACCTAAGGATGGAAAAATATTTTTTAAGAAGTATTAGAAGTTTTATTTATTCAATTTTCTTGACAACACAAGAGGTTTGAAAGTTTCTGAAAGCTCTTAAGTCGTGAAATTTTTGTTTTTCAGATAAGCAAAACAGTTTCAGAGAACAGATAGACGCCTAACTTACAGATTTCAACCAATACTCAAAACTTTTCCAAAAAAAAAAAAAAAAACTTGCACTTCCAGTGTTTCCAAAGGTTACATTTAATGAAAAAGGCAATAAGATCCTATGAAAAAACCTTACCTACACATGCGAGAGTATGAACCACAGTCAGAAAGGTTTTCAGAACATGGCACTCAGCATTCAGTTCAGCATTTATGAACACTTTCCAGATGAAGGCACAACGGAACACAAACACTGATTACTTCAGTAAACTCATTCCCAAACTACAACAAAGAAGAGGGAAGCAGAAGTTGCCTGCTTCATCAAGAGGTCCTCAAATCAGATTGCTATAAAAGCTTTTATGGATCAAACTGAACTAAACCATTTTAACACAGCCAGAACTATGTGCCAAATTTGACGTTACTGAAAAAGTTGGGTATAAAATAACCACAGGAAAAGAGTCCTACCCTACTCACTACCAACTTGGAATTCAGGACACTCACTACGCTAATGAACAGAGTCTCACAACAGAGCTGCAAATGAAGATGTTAGTGCTAACTGCAGCTGGAAAAACCAGGAGCACGGCTCAATAACCACAGCTGGAACTGGCCTCAGACCGGTTAAGTTACAAAATCACTTCCCTCTCCTGTACATAATGCCACTCCAGCCAGTAAGGAAGGGTAACTTAACTGCCTCTTCCAAAAGGAGAGGTGGGTGCTGCAAACAGGGGAACTGACTCTGGTTACTTGAGCCCCACGCTGCCTGTAACACTGCCTGCAGGTGGGAGGAGATTAGCACTTTTCATGCTTTTTTTTTTTTTTTCCCAGTTGTCCAGGACTCTGTATTACCAGTTGCCTTGCTGCTATCACTCCTGAGCATACAACCTCCCACTTAATTACATCACAATAATAAATCAATAAATCAGGGTTTTTCTAAAGGTTTAAGCTATGTGAATGGAACTGGTTTTCATGCAACAGTCAACAATGAGTTTTTGAATGTATCTAATCTTCACATTCACTTCTAATGATCCTTAGCAGATGTGTACAGATGCTACAGAACATCCTTTCCCTCCTACCCTCCCTAGAAACCATATAAACAGAATCTTTCCTTGGAGAAAATTCGGTATTCAGCTGCATCCAGTTAGCTCAAAACACACCTTTTAACAACACTTAGACTGAAAAAAACCCTAACCTAAAGAGGCATTCAGTACCTTCACAAACTCCTTCATCACTGGTCACACTCCAAGCAAGCCTCTCCATCATTTTGTTTTCCCCATCTTAAAATCTTACACCAGCCTGCTTTCACAGGATCTGTCATTATATCCAGCATAATCACAAATCCCACACGTGTTTTAATTACAAGCAGATCTACAAAGAAAGAATACACTGACCTCAGCTAGACGATAGCTGTACAGCTCTGCTCAACACAGCAGCTCATAGACACAAGTGAAGAAAGAGGCAAAGTTAAAACTCTTGCATTTTAACAAGTGAGTTCCAATCTCCTTTTACAGCTGCAAATATTCAGGTTTGTTCTGCACTGCTGAGTAAGGTAAAACTTTTTTTCCCTGTAGGGAAACTACACACAAAATCAGTTTCAGGCAGACATACGGGTCTTGCCTGAGCAAGCTCACCTCAGCAAAACCAAAATACCTCAACTTCGCTGTGTTTTGCCAGCACTGCCCACGCACAGTTACCATGGTTAAAAGACATCCAAAGCCATGCCACTCCTGCTACTATTTTTTTCCTTAATTGTGAAAACAACGCTTCAGTCTGGCTGGATGACTTCAGGTCTTCTGAATCAACATTTCTCTTCACTGAGAAACTTCTCTATAGACAAAAGGGAGGAAGAAAATCAAGCACGAAAAATGTTTCATTATGTAGAAAAATGGTACATGATCCCTAACATCATCTTTACCCAATGAGCACCTTTGTAAATAGAAACCTGGCTAGACAGACCTTGCACAACCCACACCTCCTTGATCCCTCAAGGCTTCGTTTCTGACAGTCACCCCTTCTCAGGAGCATCCAGCAGGAATAGCCTGTGTTCAGTAATACCAAAATTACAGTAGGAAAAAACTCTCACCTAAAGAAAAAAAAATAGTGAGATCCCCTGTTGTTATTGCAGCACTGATCAATACTCTGCAGTGTGCACTGTGTGATCAATCTTACAAGCAAAAATCAAGAGTTAAAAGCCATACTCCGTTAACAAGAAGCTCTCCATTTCTCTGCTATAAAAACTTTAAGTGCATGAAACCTAAGCAGCAGTTCAACTTCCTTCTGACCTACTGTCAGGGTTCCCTCTCGGTACTTCTAACATCACAATCCTACAAACTCAGCTGTTTAAGGCAATATCTTAATTTCTAACATGAATACTGGAAGGAGGGAACTAAATCATTTGAGGCAGAAAAATGTACTTGCAAGTTTTATATTAGATTGGTTGAACTAAGAAACAGGAGAAAGTAAGCAGCCACTGTAAGCTATTAACAGTTTACAAATTCAGATTCTGAAGAAATTAATTGAGAGAATACACAAAGTCATACAAACTACACAAAGTACGATATTTAATTTGGCAACATATTGCCACCTTGCTAATCTAGGTAGGATATCAAAATCTAGGTGCATAATTCATTAAAATGAATATGCAGTATTTTACGTTTTAAAGCCAGGGTACAGCTTGGAACACTTGAAAATCCTGACTTTGTCCTCCAACGAGTACAACTGGCTCCATGCAAAATTGCCAGGGCACGAACCAACCTCAGCACTACTTTAAAAACAAACAAACACACACCAAAAACAAACTCCCACACTAAACAAAGATCAAGAAAACATTCCTGTGTGTTCAAACAGGAGTACAACAAATTTAAGGTGATGGAATTCTAGGATTTGTGTAAGGTAGAGGAAGGAGTTGGTGAAAGTCAAGATCTAGTTCTTCTGTACCTGACCTCCTTGTAAGCATAAGATTTCATTTCCTGAGGAATGCAATTAAGTTGTGGCATTCTTCACAACAGCAGAGTAATTTCAGTTAACAGAACTATACACAAAACTGAATAAATGAATAATAAAAAAAAATCTATGTAGCAGTGCAAAGATTCACAAGTACGGTATAAAATACATTAAAAACAGCTATGTGCCAAATACTAAATGGCTATCAAATTCAGCAGTGACTTCCATTTGCAGCCTTCAAGTCAGAGACGAATTGCATTTGCCAGTTGCAGAAGACACAGTATCCTGGAGTTTCCATAGGGAAAAAATAAACACCGAAAAGCAGCAACAAAACCCCCCAAGATTTACTGCACAGGGAGCCCTCAACCATCGCACAGCATGAAGCAGTCCTGCAGACTGAGACTTCACTTACTGGTAGGAATAAACTGTTTTAAAACAAATTCCTTAAAATCTGAGAGGATTTTCAGATCAGATTATCTGGTTTTTTATCTTTTTTCTCCCAGTTAATTAAAAATTCCCTTCTCCATCTCCTCATTAGAGAGGAAACTCATCAAGAATCTGTGGTATGCTGCAGAAATGCACTATTCACATAGCATAAAAAAAAAGACAAGCCAGTAGTTTCTAGAATGCCCTATGGACTGCAAACAACCTTTTCATGACTTCTAACAACAAAGCGGTTATGGCTCAAATTAAAACAATTTTCAAATTGTTGGGCATTCTAAAGTAAAAAGTCATAGTCTGCCTTAATACAGTCTAGATTTTCTTGCCAGTAAATTCTGATTCTAAAATTTCAACTAAGTCAACAGACTTGTATTTTACAAAGTAAAAAAAAAAAAAAAAAAGAAAAAAGGTAACATGCTAACAATATCACTATTCAAAATATACATAAGACAAGGAGACAAGGAGAGCAGTGGCACAAAAGCCAGAGCTACTCATTCATTGAAATTTCAAGTATTTTCAACTAAACAAGCTCTGCTAAGACCACAGAATTTATTTCAGAGGTCAGGAGAGTTGTTCCTTCTATTGCTGATTGTCTTTGCTAACTAACCAATAAAGAAAACATAATGAAGCCATTAAACATATACTGGAGGTAATAAAAACACAACATATGTAACATACCCCACAAAATGCCACAGAAACAAACTGCCTAGCTCTTGGTATTTTGAAAATATCTGCAAATATAATACTAAGTCACTCTGAGGGACATACAGAAAGATCAATAGAACCAACACTCATTCTCCCTTAGTTGCCTTTTGCTTCTTGGTTCAGTTCAGACTCGCTGCACCCACAGTGAAGCTGTATTACACAAGCAGCATGCTTAATTAAGGATACATACACTTGGACATGCCATGCTCATTTTCTATGGACTCCTAGATTTTCTTTCATCTGATAAAACACTGATTCATGTTCTATAAACAGGCTTTTTTTTTTTTTTTCTTCCTGTTTTACAATCATGAAAAACTTTGGAAGATCTGACACAGGGCCTTAAAGCACTGCTGGTATTGCAGTACTGCGGACTTCGGAATAAATCCAAATAAAACCCATGAACACATTAAAAAATAACCTATTCTTTTCAAACGTGTTTGCTCACAAACACACAAGCATAACTTGAGTCTCCCCATTTATCTGTAGCACTGTGTGACTGTAGAATTCCTTTCAGCATCTCAAAGAGAGGCCCTAATGGGAGAAGAATTGGAAAACATCCAGCCTTCACTTCAGGTGGCACAACATAAGGAATAAAAACAAACCATGTCTTCCCTTGAAGCAACAGCACACGTGGGTGGTGCTTCTGATGTGCCCACATTATTTTGTTTGTTGGCTGCAATCCCAACAAACCACCCAACAAAATCACCTAGTAGCTGGATGACTGGATGTAACCCCTTAGTCTTACACATGGACTGTTCTGAAGCCACCAGAGAACATACATTGGAGAAGTATTATGAAAAAGCCATTTCATTATGAACAACTGCAATTAATTTCCTTTAGGTAAATTCATCTGGTTGCATTCTCAACTCAACCTAAAGCTGAGAGGAAGGTGCGGGGAAAAAACACTCATTTTGAGTAACAAAGAAAGGAGAACTTGCTTAAAATCATCTCTGGAAGTGCAAAGGCAAGGTAAGAAACAATATTTTGCCTAAATCCTCAACTGCAGCTCATAAAATAACCTGGGATACCGTAAGGAGGAGCTAAGAACAAGCACACACACACAGCATGGATGGAGGTACAATGGAAATAATGGCTGTCCTGGATCCAGAAAAGACCCTTCCAGAGCTCTTTCAGGGGAGCGTGGTATTAAGAGAAAATTTGTGGATCAGCCTGGAAAGTAAAACCTGGAAAACCAGGAAAACCTGGAAAGTAAAACTTCTAAAAATGACAGGATAAAAAACAAACAAAACGGCTCTTTGCCAGATTTTCTCAAAGGTTTAGTGATCATTGGTCTGTTCTCTCCCTGCAAAACTTTCTACTCAGCTTCCATCCAAAAGCTGTTCAGGTTTTGTTGGCAAGAACTATCCTCAGCCATGGACAGCTCTACAGCATAGAATGGTTCAGAGCAAACCATCAGGTAGATGGCCTCTGTACTGCACCTAATGATGGATGCAAAACCTTTCAGTGTTGCTTGTTAATAACACTTGCTGGTATTATTAAGAAAAACTTGCTTAATAATAGAGCTTTCTCATTCTGTGCTAACCGCCTCTTCATTCAAAGCATTCAAAATGTTTAAGTAAATGAAATTATCACAAACCAAGGGCTGGATTTATGTTCCCATACCATTTGCCTTCTACAAACCTCCCATTCTTTCTAGCAAAAATAGTTTATGTAAAACTGAAGTCACTATTTCAACCCTTCTAAAAGCTCATTCTTTGACATTATAAAAAAAAAAAAAATCTGTCACTGCTACAGGCTTGAACACTACATGAAGAAGGGTGGTCAGGACCAGTCAGAAGCAAGTTGAAGCTTTGGGCTTATGCACCTGCTACAAGAAGAGAAGCTCCAGAGGTTGAAACTCCTGACCTGCTTGCTCACAAAGTGCAGCACAACTGTATGAACTATGGGAAGCCTAATGGCATGGTAAAAGCACGCTCTGGTGAGTGAGTGCACCCTTTGGGAAGGAAAAGAGATGCTTGAGCATCTGCCAGTGCCAACAGCTGTGTGAGAACCCGGTCAAAAGGAAAGATCATTTTTCACTAAGAGTTTTTTTCCTAAATATGGCAACAGGCATCAGTTTGACTTAAATACACTTTTTTTTCCCCTCACGGTCTTTTTGGGTCCTCTGTTTTCCAGCGGGCTGGCCAGACAGCAGGCATTTCCAGCATAACTGAGCCACCACAGCTTGTCTGCCATTCTGTTTCCTAACGCAAGTTTTGTATGCCTATAAAAACCACTGCATCCATTGTTTTTTCATTCACCTTATGTATTTGGTCTTTTTACAAGAACTTTCACTGCTGATAGATTTTCACACTCTTTATAAAACAAGTTAGGAGAAAGTGAATGAAGTGATTGAAATACTTAGTGTAACAACTTCAAAGGGTCCCATTGTCACACAACTGAAACAACACAAGTGCAATAGTGCTAACCTACATCATAACCACTGCTTAAAAAAAAAGCACAACAAAACACTATCCAAAAATGAAACCCGCAGTCTCACAAGGAGCCTTTCAAACTCATTACTGGCAGTGGATAATACATCCTTGAATTTCACGTAGGAGTAAAGAGAATGCAGAAGGCGAGTTTATGTAAATTCTTATTGATGGTACAACATACCCAAGCAGTGAAGCTCCATCTCACAACTGCAGCAACACAGATAAGTGCAACTTCATTGATACTAACAGCAAAACTTCACTATTAAAAAAGGAAAAAAAAAAAAGAAAATCAGAACTTAGAATCGCTTCAAGACTACAGAAGGATTCTCCCAGAGATACAAAGCAGGGCATGAGCATCAGTCATGAATGGTTCCAAAGAGATCTTGGAAAATCTGTGCTTTACTGTCAAGCTTGCTATTGCTGTTACAAGGAGTTGCCTTAAATCAGTAAGGTACAAGAAGAGATTATGTGCCTTGGCAGTCAGATACTTCTGCTGTGTTTATAGATCATGTTTATGGTCTATGTCCAAACCATAACAAACCATGCTTTATGTCTTGACGAGAGCTGGTAAAACTCACATTCCTTGCAATATTACTTGGCAATGTTCTATCACATTGTTTATTACAGAGTCCCTAAAGTAGAAGGAGCAACCTGATACTGCACGTATTATCCAATTACACGATACAAAAAAATGTTACATAATGAATCTGGAAGAGGCAAACACAAGTTCATCTTCCTTCATCAATGCATGATGACCCAACACTCAGTCAACAAAGAGAAAGTAAACAGGAAGGTGAAGCAGGAGAACATTTCGTTTTAAGCTACAGAAGGAGCAGATGACTAAGAAGTCTGTAATCTAGGAATTGAGCGCCAGCCTTCTAAGAACACTGATTTACATAAAGAATAAAACAAACCATCTGTGCCTCTGAGATAAAAATCGCGTTATAGAAAACTCTCTTCTTCAGCTGCTGTCTTTATTAAAAAAAAAACAAAAAAAACTAATCATGACCTTAATCAATCACATAAGCTTTATTAAAATAAAATCAGGAAATAATAGACACCAATGCCTTCTGAAATTCATATTGCACCTAATTACAATTTCTATTCTGGAGTCAGCTTCTCTCTGTAGGAATTCCCCATATTTTCCCACGCGTTTACAACGAAATAATTGTAAGAACATGAAACAATCATCGCTATTTCCTCTTCAGAGGAAAGTGGATTCTTCAGGGGCAATGCTGAAAATCGATTATAAAACCATCAAAAAAATTCTCACATCCAATTCCATCTTGCAGATTTTCTTTCCCCAACACACGTGGTGCTTCGTAACTCAGCTGTACAACAGCCTAGTCCCTTTGGATAGCTGAGTTCACGAGCTGGCCTCTTTACGGCAAGGAGAGGACAGAACTGAGATTGCAGGGAAGACAAACGTACCTAGGCTCATCTCCTGTGGTTTTTGTTAGAAAAAAAGTTATATTAATACCACTTCTGTGGAAACAGTTGGGCAATAAGGGCTGGGAACAAGAGAAACCTTAAGACACACTTCTTACTTAGTCATGTTTACACTTTTACCAGGTTTGTATTAAAGCATTCTTGCAATAGTTTCTCATGCTTACAACCTAGAAATCACACCTTTCTCCCCTTCCTTTCCATTTTCACTTTATTAAGTAGTTTTAAGGCAAAAAAAAAGGACTACTAAAAAATTAATACTTAGGCTCTGTGCAACAATATAGTGTACACTCAAATTGGTAACAGTGTTTATTCTCTGTTATAAAGTTGCTAAAACTCAGCGAGCATTACAATCCAAAAGTGAAAGCAGAGGTGATATTACCCAAAGCGTGTATAAGCTTCCAACAGAGCTAAGGGTGCCGACCATTTTTTGAATACTGGGCCTTTAACAGAAAATTTTGTTCTGTGTTGTTAGGTACAATCCTGGGACAGAAAAAACTTGTGGGCAGCAACTCACACCAAGGAGGAGAAGTCAACCAGTTACAGATAATCAACAATGGAGGAAGCAAAATGCTTGTTTGGTAGGGGCAGCCAAAAATGGCACACCGAGGGACCCAGGGATTCCTTCCTCTCCCGCTCTGGTCAGCAGGAGCTGCTGCTCCCTAGTGACTTTCCAAGTCCCCTTAGTCACAAAGAGGAGCAGTGATTCCAAAGGGACAGAGACACGCGCTGCAGGAAATACAGCTCACCACAGATAAATGCACGGAGGGGACTGTACTGCTACAAACACCCACAGGAGCACAGACTGCCCCATCCTGTTCCTAAGGATCGATGCTCAGAGGGGAAGGAAAGAAGGAGGAAAAATGTTCAATAGGACAGGATAAGCCGTGGTGACCAGGTACATGGCACCTTTCATACCTCTCCTTTCCTTTTTCCCATTCCTCCCCAATCCATTTTGATCCTTCTCTTTCCCACCTCTATTCCTCACCTTGGACGTTTCATACCAGTACCATACAATCCCCAAATTCTTGTGTTCAGTCCCCAGACCCACTCCTTTGGTCGCCCACCACAGTACATCCCATGCTCCTTTATTCAACAGCCCCCATCGCCCCTCCTCAGCTTGTCTGGGATTCCAGGGAGTTTTTTGCAGTGAATCACCTCAGCAGGTTTTGCAAGAGGGACAATGGCTTACCTGTTCCCCTTTGCTGGTTTTAGGAGCAGCTGACTCGGACAAGTTAAGTGGGTTCAGATCTGCACCTTGTCATTGCTCCTCTGGTCACTGTCTGCCTACCTGAACAGCCAGTGGTCAGATGTTCCTACAAGATCTTCTTGAGACAGCGTGGTTATTATTTCACTTGCTTATTATTTCATTTGAGATTTTCTATTACACTATTTCAAGTTTAAATAAAAGCCTTTAAGGATGATTAAATAAAATTTCAGTATATCGCAGGCATTAAAAAGGTGAGAAGAAAAATTTTTATGACAGATTAATGTAGCTGCAAATTATACTGAACTTTTAGAACAGCTGGGGGCTTGGGGGCAATGCTACTCTTCATAGCACAGCCCATCTCTCCCCTACCCCTACTCCTAACCTTTTTTCCATCTTTCCCTATTCATTTCATCACTTGTTCCTGTATCTTGCTGACATTTTCATGGGTCTTTAGATAACAGTGTATACTCCTTTATTCCTCTTGATCTTAATGTGCTTCTAGTTAAAAGCATCTACTCTGTATTTTACAGACAAGGGCAGGAGGCACAGCAATGAGGACTGACCAAAGCCCACGTGGGACACCTGTGACAGAAAGAAGAGTTAAGATGGTACCTGTAGTAACTCAGGCTAATGCCACAATTACAAATCATTCTTCCTAACTCCACAGAAGTACAGAGCTAGAAAATGCACTCAGACCTTCCTCTTCCCTCTCTCCATGCACACCAAGCATCTCTACATCACAGCATTACCATGACAAGGCTACGACTGAGACACAGCGACTGCGTCAGTGGTTCAACACACTATGGAACGTCCCTAATTATCCAGCAACTGAGTTTACAAGCAGCATCAGCCCATTTAAAACTGTACAACAGCATCTTGAATACTTTTATATGATGTGCCCCTACATAGTTTTAAATATTGAAGAAAATCAACATAAAGTCTCAAGTTACATCTACTCAAACTACATCATCTAAAACAAAGTCAAGCTCTCTGAAGTTTTTGTCTGCACTGATTTTTACATGCTTCTGGCAGGTGTTACTATTCCCTAGTACAATTAACACAAAAGCTAATTTGTAAAGAAAAGTAACAGCTTTCTCAGGCCAAGATTCAATCAACATTATTTATCCCTCCTAAAATCCATCAGTATTTTTGAGTTTAGAATAGATACTTTTCCTGGCATCCTGCAGCACACAAAAGACTGACACTGAAGTGGAATTTTGTGGGTTTACTCAGTCAAAAGGACTTGGAATTAATTTTTCAAAGATACCACACATTTTATTATTTGCTTCAAGTGCAGAAGATGTTCTATTATCCGCATTTAATATGTAACGCGAGCCAGCAAAGCCAGATTCATAGGGGAAAAACTGATTTGTCTGTCTTGCCCCAGATGTCTGCTCTGGGATGACATCTTATTTTCCTAAGGGAGAGTCAGGTAGAGAGGCTAGAAAAGGAGACAGAGGAAGAAAAAAGTGCATGGCAATACTACTGAAAGTGGCAGAGAAGAGATAAACAGAGACAGTCTCCCCCTTTTTTACCACAGACACGCACTATTCCAGACTCCAGGGTAGGAAGCCAGCTTCTGCCTGAGGAATCCAAGACACTGCGTTTATTTTTAGTTTTGCTGCAGACTGAAGAGTTACATTGCCCAAAGCTTACAAAACCTAACAGTTACAAGTTAAAATTCAGAAAACATGCCTGCACTGACAAAGTTCAGCTACATGCTCTTTACTGATACAGGTCCATGAAAAGTAACAAGAGCCTGGACCACAGACTGGTACCAGCACAGACACTTCTGCCACATCTAATCACACACAAAGTTTACTTAGCTTCCACTACTAGTTTGAACAGTTTCCACCTCATTTTTAAATAAGCCCAAAACGTTTCAAGGCAACCATATTTTATCCACTTTTTTTTTTTTCAGAATTAAAGAGTATTGTTATATTTACAGCTTTCTTTTAAGCTAGGCTTTCATTTAATCAGTCAAAATGTTTTCTCTCTGCTCTCCTGGTATGCTTATAAACAGGATTTATATTCAGTAATTAAAAAGGCTCAGTTGCTGAGAATTTAGATATCACATAGAATAATCATGTGCCCAAAAACTGGGTTTATTTCAGCCTTGGCTATCAACACCATCCAGAAACTGTTTCTATGCTGCAGTTAGTCTATTCATTAGGGCCAGCCACAGGATACTCATTTGCTATGTTGTTTGAAGGTTTTGTTGCCTTTTTTCACTCAGACCTTTATTTGCTTTTCCCCCTTTCCCCAGTGTCCCATCTCCATTCTCATTCACTTCACAAACAATTCCACACGGAAACCACAAGCACTGCCACAGCCAGAACCTCTGCATAACCCTTAAAACCTGTCTTCTGTCTGTCCCGCCTTCCTCTTGCTTAAGGCTCTGCAAACTAAGCATCTTAACTCTCAAGGCACAGAAGAATTCCTCAGAGTTGCAATGAAGAAACAAGAAAAGGATTTTTAACTCATTTCTAATTCCCAAATTAAAAGTCCACCAGAAATATTCCCAAATGTACTTTAAAAATACACTCTACTTCTAAATTACTGCACAGAATAGTTTTGAACTTGACCACAAGCCACATATTTAAATTGAGTATCTTCCTGGGGAAACTAAAACATTCAAATAAAGAGTAAAAACAAATTATCCAGACAGATAAAACTATCACCATGGTACTAAGATACTCCTCTCTTCATACACTTTCACTATAAATGCAAAGATCTCTAATAATACAAATAAAAGGTTTCATTTGTAGATTCTACTCAGCTTTATATACTTCGTTAATATCACCAGCTGTGAATTCAACATCTTATTTAGTTTTTAAATCAAGCATATTTATCTAGCTTTATCTCTTCAAAAATATTTTAAAAAGAGAACAGTTTATTGCTCAACTTACAGAACATTACTAAAAAGCTCTTTGGTGACAACAAGATGCAAGACCACTTGTCACTACTCAGTACTCCATCTCACAGCCCTGGCTAGCAAGTTTCTAAAGCTCCTACTACCAGGAGAGAAAAAAAAAAAAAAATGATCCAATCTGTTTCATTCGCTTACCTCCACTTCCAAAAGATAACGCATTTTCTTCTACTTAAAATCCATCCTTGCTTAAAGCACCCTGGCTGTATTAGGTCTCCCAAGTTCCTCCTTCTCTCACAAAAGCCATGTGCCTTTCTCAACTTTCTTTGTTCCCTCAAGTTTGTCTGCTGCTGTGTAAACAGTTCTGAGAAAGTTACTGCTGAAGTGATCCTCTTCTGTTACTGGGAGTAGTAACCAACAGGCCACATGTGAGCTCTGAGATTAAGGACAAGTGCTCTCAGGTCCAGCTAAGATACAGTCATAATCTCCAAGCTCTCTACATACCCAGAACCGTATTTACTGATTCTCAGTGACTAATTAGGAATTGAAAGGAAGCAGTTACATTCTAATAGGGACAGACATTATCCCCAATATCCCAGGCAAAATCCACATAACTTTATTATTCACCAGCATACACACAGTACATTCAGCTACTGGTACAGTAGCAGACCACAAAGCCACTGCAGTGAAACAAGCTCCAGATTTTTTTGAAGTTGACACCACCATAGTGTTGAAGCCTTTTCAGGAAGGTTCAACTACCACCACTGTTCAGAGAAACATTTTCAGAATGAATTCTTCACAGGACCTTTCTTTTTGTGAAAGACACTTACTCCTCTCAGCAGCTTTGAAAAATACATCGTTTTGTGCCATGTTCCTCACCTGTGGAACGCTGTGGGATACGCTCACCTTTAAATCGATAGTTCCTTCTCACTACCTACAGAAATTATTTGCTTATTCATTATCTTCTGCTTGTACATGCCTTCCACAGCCTTACAACGTCAGACATTCAGTGGCCATTCTGAAAGAAGCAAGCTTTGCAGAGCCCCACACCAATCATCAGCTTTGTTCAGTAAGAAGGGAAAGCTGCAGTCCCAGATCTGCACAGAGTAGTGTTCCTACTCAGCTGTTTAAGCCAGATGTGATGCAAGAAGCAACAAAGATGTATAGCCAAGGAGCGATGTGCTCTTTTTGGAGTGGCTGAAAAACAAGTTCTCTGAACATAATACACATATATAAGCAGTAGTCTGCAGAGCTCCTGTCAAAGAAAACTCTTCTTTACAAGCGGCAGAGTTGACACCCTTACTATTTGCTCATGTCACTTCCACACAAGCATCATTCTTCCACACCTCTTCAATTCTACCCGGATAAGTTTAACCCTTCTCTAGCCAGGGTTTACATCCTGCCCTTCTATTCACCTTTGAAGGTCTCAAATAGTCAAGATCGAAAATAGGGAAAGTTCTGCTCTTAACCAAGCAACTTTCTTTCTAGAATTTCTGTATCATTCTGGCTCTACTTTGAAAAACTGTTTAACACTCAGCTTGGTTTTATTTCTGCCTATTGCTTGTATTTTTAGTTGTTGTAAGGGAAAGAGGGTGTTCTTCCAGGAAATCCTCAGGTTTCAACTCAAGGTTTCATAAACAGTTGGATTGGAATAGCACTTTCAAACTTTTATGTAATCAGTATTTTTCACTTTGGAATCTATTGTTCTAGAGAAACTCTCCCACATGAAAAATCAACACAAGATCTCTTCCAATTGCAACAGACCCAAAACACAGTGAGTCTCTCTGACACGGAAGGCCCAGCAACACACGGTCAGAGGGAAAGGTTTCCTACACCTTTCAGTTTCAGTATGAGTTTAGAAGGAATATCTGAGCAAAACTTTACCCCGAGTTAAACGTTTAACATCTAATAAGATTATTTAATGTTTTGCCTGACACTAAAATACAGCAGAGGTTTTTCTTTCAAGATGTATAGCATATGGATATCTGGACTCTATAAAGCCACTATTGGCTATTGCAGCGGTCCTCATTCCCACAGCTCCCTTAGGCTGTCTACAGAGACTTCAAGCACATACAGCCAGAGCTAGGCATACACCTGTGTGAGCATTACGTCACCCTGATTTTCAGGAGCCACTGTTATACTTTGTTAAATGATGTTTAAAAAAAAAAAAAAAACCTGAAATTTGCATGACTAAGGGACAGCCTTGGAAAGGCAGAGTTTTTCTCCAAAATGCTCTTGAGCAAATAAACAATCCAATTTGAAAGCATTGTGGTGATGGCTGAAAGGATGTCACACACTCAAGTGACACCGTTTTTCTCATGCTTTACAACCCCACTGTGAATTGCTGTTGACACTTCCTGCTCACTGAAATGAAAACAGCGCTGTGCAACTGCAGGCTCAATGTCATGTTTTTGTCAATATACTGAATCACTTCAAAATGAGCGGGTAACAAGTCAGCAACATCAAAATGAAGCGACATTAATCCACTGAAAGTCAACAGCAAAACATTGGGTTTCTACACAGGGAAGAGTTAGTGGCTGGAAACTGATTTTTAAGGAACACAATTATGATACAAAAACAGATAATGCAACTTTTTTCATTAGTGTTTACATGCATTAAAAGCACTCAACTAGTATTATATCTACTTAAAATAATCTCTTTTAGTATTCCCCATCACATTCGGGAATAGAATACAATCAGATACCCAACATACAAAGCCACGCTTCCTTTGCTAAGAAAGGCAGAACATTATGATGATCATTAGACAGGAATCAGTAAATAGCTGACAAGATAGCCATAAATAACATGGCACACTCTTTCTCAGACTCTAAGGAATCCTGGAAATAATGATATACCCAACATTGAAGCACATGTGGAAATAGCCACAGATATCATTGATCCTTGGGGTCCCTTCCAACCCAGGCCATTCTATGATTCTATGATCATTAAGTCATAAAGGCAGAAAAAAGTTTTATATATTTGCTATATTTTAGCCAGACATACTCAGAAAACCAATTGCATAAGTACGCATTAAAAAAATCTAAAAGATTAGGTTAGAATTTTGAGGCATTAATTCTCCCAGTATTCACTTTTTCTGTAAAAAAAGTAACAGGGATTTTAATTCAGTAGTCAGTGACCTACTTTAAAGAAGACTGCTGTGTAACTTCACCATGTAACACAATATAAGACATCATTACATAACTGCATAGAAGCATGACCATGTAGAAACTACTGTAAAAACAACACATTTCCTTAAGTATGTACTCTGAACAGCAACCAAGCTCAAAATGAAATGTACACAACTGCTTTGAATAAACTGTGTAAATCACAAATCTTGTATCTTACAATTGATTCTGAAAACCTCCCATGAGTGAACTAGGAAAACCTCAAGTTTTCAAATTATAGATGTAAGAACTCCTTTTTTCCTTCCAGCTATAAGAAAATCCAAATTTTATGCCCATACGACTGAAGTTTTATGTCCATATGACTGAAGTATGCATTGTGTGCGTACACAATTCTCTCCTCTGCCCACGTACATGGGCTTGCACACCCCTGAAGAGAGAGCATACAATGCACAATGACGGAGGCAGCTCTTTAGTCAAGAACATGCTTGTCTGAGAAACTGCTTTACACAAAATTCTGGTAAACAGCAATTTCAACAGTCAGTATAGTTTGAAATATTTTGTCTGCATATAATTATGAAACTAAAAACAAATGTGTTTTTATGTGAATAGTTACCCCAGGGAACAGTCTGCTAAGGAAATGCATTCTCATGGCCTAACTGTGGCTTTATCTGGCACAGCAGCACACCACCTCCCCTACAGATGCCTGTACTTGAATAAAATATGTATATACACAAATCAAACAAGGATAAAATGTAACAGCAATCTATACATTAATTTTTCCTCAAAGTCTTACGAACAAATGTGAAGGATGAACGTTGGTCAGATAATCTCACCAAAACAGGGAAAACTGATCCAGTAACATTCTGACACACAAATGAATTCCCCACACACGTCTGGTCTGCCACATGATTATACACATACTGAAAGAAATCTTTGGATATCGTAAAACATTGGTCAGAGAGAAAGAGGGGCTCTATCTCTACTCATGTTTATTTTGTTAACTTGAATTGGTTTATCTTTGATTTTTATATTTATCTCATTCACTTGAATCATACCAGAGAGTCAATTACACATCGCTTGGCTCTCTCTATATAAATAAGGCACATAAACATACCAAAAGATTTTTCCATGCATTCATAAATCACTAAACAGTTACAAACCTGAAGGTACCTCCGTGTGCAATGCAGTGTCCTTCTATTAAAAGTTGAAAGCTACTGTTTGCTACCAAAAAATGTTTTTTTCCCCCCCAAGTCTAACATCTAAGTAACACAGGCCGTTAAAAAAAAAAAATTGACAACAAGTAACCATATGTTCATCTTCATAACTTTTCTCTCATTAAAAAAAAAACATCCTGAATTACAGAACCATTGTCCTGCATAGCTAGAAATGAAAGTAGAGTATCTAGAGAACAACAGCTTGTCTCCTATGAAATAGTTCCCTTTTTTAAGGGCTACACCTCAGAATTTCTTTTTCTGCAAGTAGATAGGGTGAGCCCAAACGTTTTTTCCCTTCATTTTTCCTCACTGTCAGGGGAAGGGCATTAGGTATTTGCACCAACACTCAGCCCTTCTGTGAAGCTACCAGTTTCATGACTGGGAAATGGAGGTTAAAGTGAAAGAGGAGAGGGACAAACTTCCAATGGGTGCCCTAAGGTTTAGCCTTGGCATCCGACTCCCGTTTCCCATACCGTGCAGGTATATTCATTGTGCTGTTCCAAGCTAACTCCTAAAACACTGTGCAAAACAGATTCCTGCTGTACAAAGGACAAGCTGCGCTCCACATTAGCAAACTGCAGTAAAAATGGCTGGGGGTGTACCTGTAGCTCAACGTTTACACAGGAGGGTCATGAGACCAAGAAGACAAAGCTTCTTTGAGAAAACAAAACAAACTATTACCAGAGTGGAAATCCAGTGGAAAGTCCCTAAAACTATTTCAGATAATGCGGTCAAATGATGTTATTTAGGTATTGACTTCCTTGAGTTAATTCACTGCCAGGTGATGGAGGCTGAAGAAAAAGAAGTATTTCTTTGCCACACGCTCTTCCTTCGATGGTGGAGGGGGTAGAAGACAGAGGGTTAATTCCACACACATGAAAACCATATTAATTAAGTTATATAGTAGTGGCAATACAGTTTCCCCACAACAACAAGAAATTAAGAATTAAAATAAAAGCACAGCATGCAAGACCATATACACCAGGTAGTGAGCAAGCAGAACTGTCTTTCAACAGCCACAACCACAAAGCCACACCATGCACAGACATGGATGCTGCTGTGCTCACGGTCACACCGGAGCTCACTGGGAGCCAACCAAGCTCAGCTGCTGATAGCAGGCTAAATACAGCAGCAGTGACAGGAAAAAACCATGAAAACCATTGCGCTGAGGTTCATGCAGCTAAAAAGACAGTAAACCAGCTTATGTTGCTGTGAGCGTCATCATGAAAAAGTTTGGGACAGTGCAGATTTTTAGGAAGATTTTCGTACCAACGCACATTTCTTCGTGCACTTTTTTTTTTTTTTTTGCTTTATAAGTCACCAAGAGTTAAGTCCCATTAATTATTATGCTTCAGAAATACGTATGTGCGATTTTTCCCTCTTCCATCACTCAGTTGGGATTTTACCAATATTTTCAGTCATGCCTAACTTTCATCCTACCTGCATCTGGGCACCAAGTTGTCAAAACACATAACACACATGCACAGCAAGGTCAGAACTGATGATTAAAACTTAACACGTGCAGCAAAATTATACTGCACTTCTGTGCCTTGCAGTAAAGATCTCAGTGGAGTCTTAATCTTACTTCAAATTGTTATATTGCTACCACAATTACTTCTACAACTGCACTTAGAACACCTAGATATTAATTTCTACTTTGCCATTAAGGCAATAGTAAAAAAGTCACCTTAATTGCACATATCTAAGTAGTTCAGTAAAATATATATGTGTGTAAGAACTCATTAGTTAGATTTGAAGCCTGAAAGAAATTAATCAGCAAGTGGCAACCTTGCAATTGTATTATTCACCTGTAAAGAAAAGAGGACAGAAAAGTGGTGAGCACCGCATGGACCTTCTGTTTGTTTCAGAATATGACCAGAGTTGCAAGTAATACACAAAAGGTGAGAAAGCCCGGTGTGCACTTCTTTTTGCTCAATGAAGCTATTAAAAGTTTGATAACAGTAAAACTTCAGCAATGTCAATACACTGTCGTCTAAAATGTGGCTGCTAGCCTGGCTGCTGGGGTGCTGCTTGATTAACTTCAAATTAAATGGGGAAATATGAATGTGTCTCACGCTAAACTACAAAGATGTGTTACCTGTCAACCTTGACACGTTTACAGAGTTCAGAGCTTTACAGGGGGAGAAGCATCATAATAGGTTCAGAAGCAGAGAAAACAAGGGACACAGTTCAGTGGTGGTCCTGCAGTGTGAGGTGATGGCCGGATTCAACATCTTAAAGGTCTTTTCCAACCTAAATGATTCTGTGATTCTAAATCATGCTAAACCATCTGATATTCCATGTAAATAGCATGGCAACCCGAGTTCTCTCCCCACTATTTGAATTTATTTTGCACATTAAAACTAAGAAAATCTGTTGAAGTACACCTGTTCAACTTAAAAATGTTGGGAGAAGTCTTAACCATATTTTCACGTACTATCATTAGGTCCCACAGGAAAATTTTGCAGTTATTCCCTTCACAGTAATGTGCAATTTTACAAAAAACAAAAAATTCACAGAACCGTTTTACATCTTTAACTTTTTCATTACATGGCTCCGCTATAAACAGAAAAAGACAGTAAAGAATTATTTGTTACTGGCAGAAAATAAATAAGGATCATTTAATTGTCTTTGGAATATCGTCATTTTAAATTATCTGTTATAGTATGTGAAATTTAGAGCCATGACACTTAAACAGTTTTGAATTTTTCAACACATTCTTCTACTGCTGTCATCAGAACTTTAAAAACAAACAAACAAACACCAATCTCAACCCAGACAAAAAATCTGTTCTTCTTGAGCATTTCAGTCCTGAGTGCAACAAGTTCCTCAGGAGCATCTTTTGAGGCCACCAGTCTACCCAGAGCAGGCTCAGCAGTGAAAGTCTCCAGTTGGTAATGGACACAAAGTATGTCAGGATCTACATCAATACACAGTTCAGGCAAGACTCCACTGGTAGGTTTATGGGTAAATATGTCAGTGGACAAAAGGTATCCAAGTAAATTTTGTACGAATACAAAGCAAGTGGTTATAAACAGAGCTTAATCCCCTCAGGTATTCTTTCACCACAAAAATGTTAGGAATTCACTACAGGAGGAGCATGTCACGCCTCTTCCAGGCACACAGCGGTCAGCTGCCCTGCTCAAAATTTCATCTTGAAGCTACAGATTGTATTGATAGAGGAGAAAAAGTTAAGAGGGAAGGTTCCAAATGGCCCACTGCATATAATTTGCAAAAGGAGTTCATGGTATAAGGAAATGCCTGAACTCAATGCTTTAGCTGGCAAAACCAAGTTGAACGGGCTCATACTTGACCTTCCTTTGCACAGGTGGTTGCACCAGATGAGCTCTAGGATCCTTTCTAACCCATGTCATCCTACGAGCCCATGAAATTTAGACCAAGTGAGAATAAGCCTGTGGGGTTTTATTAAATTAAGTGTATTTTTTTTAACTGATACTTGTCTTCTGATCTACAAACATTCTGTTTAAAGAAGCTAATTTGGTGAAGCTGCAATTAGATTTTAACCAAAAGTTTCCACTGGGTAAAGTTACCACAAACATTAAGTGCCAACTGAACCAAAATTATCACAAGGGGAGAAAACTACAGATAAGAGACACAGATCAAAAGCAGTGAACGCAGCTTTGCTTTTCTTGAATGGCAATCAAAGGAGTATGTTCAGAAAGATCACACAGTGAGCTACAGTGAAATTTATGCCACAATTATTAAGAATATCTAAAATGCTGTAGGTAAAAACTGGTTAACTAAGCAAATATGAAATGACCATTAGCATCTTTCATTCACTTTTAATTTCAGGATATTCTGAAACAAACAAACAAAAACTCAATCCCTTTCCCTGTCCTAAAGGGAAAAAAAAAAAAAAAACAACAACAACAACAAAAACAAATTCAAACACCTGAAAAGCATTTAGGTGCAGTCATCACTTTCTACTGAATATTGGCATCTCCATTTAACGCAAAGTTTATGCTACAGTAGGTCAAGGCACTTGCCATCACCCATATGCATTTCTAACACGGATGCTTGGACCCTTTTCTGTTTGTCCTCAAGCCTCCCTAAACTAAACCTCTAGCTCTGTTTTCATTGCCTGAGATATGATCACCTGGACATCCATACCACCAACTCACCTGAAATAGCAAGGCTGCTTAGCATTCAATTCCTTTCATGTCACTGACACTTCTAAACCTGTCTTTATGTACTGGCTGGAGCACCAGTACATAAAAAAAATCTGATGTCATCTGCATTCCACCAAGGGTGGAGGCAAACAAACAATTTCTTAAAATGAGTTCCCAAGAAACCCACAGTTCATAAAACCAAAACATCCTGTTTCTATAAACAGAATTGTCAAGCAAGAATGGTTCTAGAAGAAATACTCTTAAATTAAATTCTTAATGTAATTAAAAAACAACTTCTTCTGTACTTAAAGTGTTTTCAGAAAAAACCTTCACTTTCACGTCCCTAATTCAAATAGCAAAGCACCAAAAGATATACAAATTCATCTTTGGATTTCTTTGTATACACCTCAAATCACAGTACATTAGAAAACAAACTGTGGACTACATTTCTTATAACACAAATGGTTCTTTGAGTCAGGTGGTCCATCAAATTTTAATCAAGAAATGAAAGGGTTTTCTAAGATCTTAACACCAGCATGGTCTCATATATCTTATCAGATGATTTTAAAACAATCAGTCATATGGAGTTGAGTGTAACCAGTTAGAAGTCGCTGTCTGTAGTCACATCACACTAATTTAAAGTAAGGATGTAAAAAACATTGCAAGAGAACATTCTTGAATATATTTTAAAAACACCATCAGAAGTTACAACTGGTACACCACTGAAACAAATCATTCTATGGTCTTACCTGAACATACTGTCTACTACAAGAGCCTTTCTGACTTGCTCATACCAGAATACATCACATGGATTGGGTTGTAGAGTGCCCATCCTACGTCTAGCCAGCAAAAGTGAACAATTTCCTCAAAAAACAAATTAAGCACATAGCATCATCAATTTTTTTCCGATGTTTCTCTTCTCAATCCGACATCATTCAAGAATTTCTAGATAGTTTCCCCTGGAATGTAAAGTTATTATTGATAAAAAACTGCAGACAGATGTTAGTGGTACAGTGAGTAACAACGAGGCCAAGCTGTACGCATCTGAGGGCCTGGAGCATGCAGCAGGTTAAGACAAACTCATTTGTAACCCATTTAGTTCTGTCACCCCAGTTAGGATGGCAGCACCTTTCACTAAGCAGCTAGACGGACAGCTGCAGGAACATCTTAGATTAATAGGAATCATCCCTTGTTAACCAAAGCTGCTTGTTTATTAAAGGTAAGAACTGAATTACAAACAACTGTGGAAGAATGAATATCTGATATAGTGCATGAACCCATGTAGTAGTATAAGAAAATAAAGAACAAGGATCATAAGTTACAGCTAAAATACTAAATAGCGTGATTTCTTTTACTTACTTCCAAAGGAAGCATAATTAATTACACTGCTATCCCTGGCGTACCTTAAAGTGAACACTGTACACAGGAGCCATACATTTTTGGTCTAGATACAAAGATCAGGGTAATTTATGGCCAGTATTAGGCAGAGGGTCAAACTGTATCAACACAGATGTCTCTTTTAGTATTAAGACATATCAATTACTCTATTCTCCAACAAACACAGCCCACTGATCCTAGAATGAAAACTGGGGCTTGAAAAAAGGTGAGATACATCTGGCAAAGAATGACAGAAATGACTAAATATAACTGCAGCATTATGAAAGTTCCGTTAAAAGAAAGCAGCTTCTATTAATAAGGAAAAAAAAAGTTGTTACTGTTCCCTACACCAATGGGCCTATCCTCAGACTGTACCTGTTCAATGCATCAGTGATGTATTAAGACCTACATGATAAAATAAAACTGTGTCATGCCTAAAGTAGAGCAGGTGAAACTTTTTTCTTTTATTGTAATGCATTTAATACACACACGTACACTAACACATGGCAACTGTACTAAGCCTATGAGCTATGTCTACAGCAACACTGCTTTTCATGCTAATCTGTCAATGCTGATTTCACTCAGATCACAAACCTGATTGGATTTCCACACAAGCTCTAGCTAGAGCAGCTCTGCTTTCACGCAGCACCATGCGTTATTTCCACTTGTTCCAATAGGAACAATGTGGGAAAACGATAACATCTGGGGGAGAAGTAAAGGGAAGTAAAATGCAGTTTTTTCTCAAGTCTTTTTCAGACCTTCTACCGCTGTAAGATTTTTCAGATTTAAATAGCTAGCCTCTCATCATCCCTCTGACTATTCCAAACTCTTAGCTAGGTAATCACCACCCAAACCCTTCAGTAATCATTGAGAACACTGCATGTAATACATATATACATACACCGTAACTGGTGGGGCTTGGGCCTTTTGTTTCGATTTTTCAATTAAATCCTACTCGACTGGATAGAAGCACTGGGAAGCTTCAAAGATCAGTCCTATTCCCCACACAGTCTGAAATGCAATGCTTGTGCTTCACCATTCCCATAGCCATAGCGTTTTCATTCTTTAGTTGAGAGCCTTTCCCTGCAGGAGCTAAAACATTGATTCTCACTTTCCTTTAAAGAGTGCTTGTAGAAAAGGCTCTCTTTTTTTCAGGCTGCCACTGCTTCAAAGACAAACATGACTTACATTTTTCTGATAAACTGGACGTTGGAGGCATCACGTGGCCGCCTCTCCCACAGCTTAACATTTAAGCACATAACTGGAATGCTTCTGTGGGACTACCAATTACTGCAGTTATTTTACTACCGCACAGAACTGTTCAACACCAAACTGAGCTATAACATTCCAGAAGCCATTTTTAGCCTCGGGCTCTAGGCCAAGAATAACCTTTTCAGTTCTCATGGAAGCCAAACATACAAAGATATGGAAACCGACAGAGGGAATACAGCATTTCTTGCCAAAACAGTGATGTTTTATTCTTTTATTTAAATTTTTTTTTTTACATCCATACTCTTTCATATTACCTGATTCTTAGCTAAAAGCAAATCTACAATGACATTCCTTTAGAGACTGATTATTTGTGAACCATACTGCCATGCTTCTGAGACAGATGCTACTATAAAGCCATCTCTTCATTCTTACATTGCATTTATACATTTAAAATTGCTCCCAGGACTTAGGATCACACGGAAAGCTTCAAAGGTTCAATGTTTACTACTATCCCAACAGCTTTCAGAGGAACATTTTAAGTAAAATGACTCAGCACCCATTCTTATGGGCCTCTTACATTGTCTTGATTGAGCTCCACAAACAGACGCCAGAAAAGCCAAACTGGATTCCCTCTACAGTTTCATTCATTTCTGCTGCTCATTTTCTCCTATCAGTGAAATCATGGATAATCTGCATCTTTAGAGAAAATTGCTCAATAAAAATTACCTTGCAAACTTAGCTCTTAACAGAAACATAGAACAAGGTCTATGCTAGGACCAACTGAAACCAAAACCAACTGAAATCATATCTTAAAAATTATATTACCACTTGATATAATTACATAAAAGGCTTTTAAAACAATCAAAATACAAGTAATTCAAGATATTTTGTCCACCCTTAAGAAGTTCCTGGTTGGTTAAAAGTTCCATTCAGTACACTTGAACATGCCAGGAGTAGTTGCAATACTACGATAAAAAGGAATACACAAAGAGAGAAGCTGTCTTGCCCCTACAATCCCCTATTAAAATTTTAACAAACTGAAGTTCATTTTGGATATGTCACTCTATACCACTTGCATCAAAGATTTTCTTTGAAGAGCTAGCAAAAGATTTCCACTTTCATGTTGAATTTGAATAAGCATATGAAGAAGAAAAAACAAAGAGAGCTATTCCAAAGACGTGGAAGAAATATACCCTTTTTTTTTAAAAAAAAAAAAAAAAAGAACAGGTATAAAGGAAACCAAACCTTTTTGGACTCAGCAGCTTTTCCCATCCCTCAGAAGACTTCAGAAAAATAATGGTTATTTGATGAAACAACACCGTCAAATCAACACGATAGTTTTCCATCACATTTGAAAAGTTCAGATGAGTAAAAATATCCATTACAATACAGCCACAACTCAGCAATACACACTATTAGCTTCTGCATGTTTTGACCAAGAAACTACATCATCTGCTCATGAGAGATTTAAAAAAAATCCAGAACTACAAGCAACAACGAAGGATGTTGATGTTGCATAGAAACTAGGTACTGGTACTGACAGGTCTTAAGGTAAGTCATGGTATGGAAACACAACGTTTTGGATGGACCTCACAACCGAATTCTTGGTCATAAGCCTTTTTGCAAAAACATTAAGGAGGGGAAAATAGCACTTCTGGTGAAACTTCCAAGCGACGCAAAGAGTGTGAGTGAGAAACAAAGACAAGTCACTAGTACAGAGCGATGTGAACTGCCTGGTAAATGGAACACAGGCAAAGAGCGGGCATCCAGCCAGGCTGAAGCTCAAATCCTGGAACAGGAATCGCAGGCGATACTCACCGAGTAGGGAAACAACACCATACATAGTGGAAGGCAAAAAGACAGTTTTCTTGAACTGGGATGAACTCCATAAATAAATAAATAAGCCTCAGAACCACAACATCCAGCACACATGGGAAATCTCAGTTTAAGTTTCTCCCTTTAAC
This sequence comes from Penelope pileata, assembly GCA_013396635.1. Classification (NCBI taxonomy): domain Eukaryota; kingdom Metazoa; phylum Chordata; class Aves; order Galliformes; family Cracidae; genus Penelope; species Penelope pileata. Next base: position 67,797 of record WBMW01003703.1, on the reverse strand, counting down.
CAGTCACAGCAGCTGCTTCACAACCAGGACAACCTTCAACCCCCAGCTGCTGAGAAGGCTTCTTTCAGCGTTGACCAGAAATCCCACCCCAGAATTCTTCATCGCAGCCCACATTCTGTAATTACACAACATAGCAATGACACAATGTTCCTCCTTGCCCACCAGATAAGCACAGTGTCGTTGTTACTACACGTGCTGTGTCTTTAAAAGGTTGAACTGAACAAATCAGCTAGGCTCAAAAGCAAGTGTTACAGCAATGGCACTACGCGCCATGCACAATTTGTTTGACCCACTATGTCGCTCGTCACGATATTTATAAATAAAAGTTCAAAAGTAAAAAAAGTCATTTTAATAATAATTTTGCTTGCCATGGCAACAATTTCAGTCTTTAAATCTTGAGATGAGGTTCTTGCTATAAATGAACTGTCATGTTTGTATTTTTGGTATCTTGCCTTACTTCCAGTAAAGCCTCATCTGAGCGTACATTCTGCTCCACTTCTTTCCTTACTGGCTTAATCTCTAATTCAGTTTTCTTTCCCTATGCTATTTCTTGCCAATCTGCCACAACTTCTCCACTGGTTTCAGTAATTACCAGTTTATTTCTGTACAGACGTTTTATGAGCCTGCTTCTTTCTGCTCACCAACAACAGATCCAGCTTGTCACTTGTACTTTTCATGTTGAGTGTGAAATGCCTTGTGTTCTACAGCACTGCAGTTGCAGGAGGAAATCAAACTACTGCTTCTAAAGCAGGTGTCTCAAGCCCACCTTACTGCTGGCAAAATCTATTTCAAAAGGGAAGGGTTATTGAGAAAGGTAAGGTAACAGATAACAAGCATCTTCTGACACATTTTCCTGTTTGTTCAGTACAAGTAATTCCCTCCATTCTACGAAGAGCAGCTCCAAACAAAGGAAAACCAACTGTACAAGTTTGCATACTCCAGACTCAATATATAATTACTGCAACTTGCACCAAGGAATAAAGTCACCCACCTACAGAAAGCCAACAAAAACACTGTATCCATTCAGCAGCACAAATCACTTAATAACAAGATGCTCAGCTGTGTTGCTGTTGTTTTCCTTCTCATAAAGATAACTGGAGAGCCTACCCTCATTCTCACAACCTCCAGCTACTTCTAGTGACTTCTCTAATCATGCCCAGAAGAGCTACCTTCCAGTGGCACCATAGCATTTTCAGCTAGCTTGTAACTAAGAGGGGCAGAATTCCCACAAGTTCAGCAGAACATCAAACGTCATGCAGCTTCAAAAGCGAGCGTAAACCTCAAGCTCCAAATTAAATGCAGCACTAACCCTCATTTGGCTCTGCCAAGATCATCTGCTCACTCACAAGTTTTGACATTTTTTTTTTCCTTTCTCATATGGACTGGAACAGAAGGAAGAGAGACTGTTATTGTTATTTCTATTTTTAAATAGTTTGGAGGTTTACAGATATTATGGTGTTCTGTACCATACAAGGAAAGAAAGGGATAAAAAGGCAAGCTGGCCAGCAAGACACCCTTGGGGGAAGAAGGGTGGGGAGTAGCATTAGCATTTTAGAACTCAACTGTTCCCACAAAGACGCATCTCCCCACAAATTTAGCAGAAAATAATTATTCCCTCAGAAGCTTAACTCCTCAGTACCTTTGCAAAGAATATTTCACAGGCACTGGAACTACTCTGTGGTGTGTGTGTTTGCTACCCAACAAAACCCAATCAGCAGAGTGCAGTCAGGAGACTGAGCACCCATCTCCGCTTTGCCACGGATCCGCACTCTAAATACCACGATAACATTTCGGGCTCTTTCAATTTTGCATGTGGGAGAACAATAAACAAGCATGCTATTTTCATAATCCTAGTCTCACCAGACAATGGTAAGGATCCCCCTCCAGTTTCAGGAGTGCCATTTAAATTATTAAAATCACATTGATTTTAACTGTGAGTTAGGTATCTAACCACTTAGGGCATTTTCACGGATCTGGCAGATGCCTTGCCAGCAGAGCCAGCAAGAAAAGGCAGGCAGAACGAGCAGCCTGTGGCCAGAGGAAGCCACTCAGCCTATCCTTCCCAGAATGGTCATTCCCACAGCAAAACACTGCTACCCAAGTCTTGGCTGCTCTTGCAGCATCATAAGCAGTGGAAAAGCCACTGGCTTTCCCTTCTACAGGCAAATGAACGCTAAGCTTCCCAGATTTAAATTCAACAGTTAACCTTCTAAGTATGAATTTTAAACTATTATTTGTAGCGTAAGACCTCTAAATGTCATGTATTAGTCAAATCATTTCCCCCATGTTTTTATAATTCTCTGTTCACAAAATTCTGGTTATCATTAACGTAACTGCTCAAGAAATCTGTTTTTCTTCAGTTTCACAAATAACAAAGTATCCAAAGTCATTACATTCAGTTAAGAATGTACAGCTCACCTGCTTGCCTGCAGTCCTTTTCCATTCTTTCGCTTCCACCATTCCGGACATTTTCACTCGGTACTTCATAAATTTATTCCCTTATTTTGTGCATTTTCTTACCTTCTGCCTTGGAGTAGTATCTTCTTTACACCCATTTTCTGGTTCAAATCCACCTAACGTTGCCACATGCGCCCCTTCCTCTTCCAAGTTCCAGTTCTGCTGAGCAGAGATATTCATTCTACTCTGTCACAGCTGACTCTGCCCTGGTCTCTTCCTCTCACTCAAGCACTTACAATTTTCAATGCTCTGGTTCAGTGACTGTATTCAGATTCACATTGACTCTCCTGCTTTACAGATCTCTAAACCAAGGTGTCTTTTGCATGAAAAACTCAAAAGAAACAGAGCAGGGAACGAGGAAGAGACACACCAACCACACAGGAACTGCTTCTGCCTCCCACAGGGCCCAAGATCACGAGTCTCTCACTTCAGAAACACAGTGGTTCCACTAAAAGCATCTGAAAAGGAACCTGTAGCACCTTTACTACAACAGCACTTTTGGAGCTCCAAAAATTAAAGTAAATAAATAAAACAACCAAAAAAAATCCACCATGCTGGGGAAGGAGACGAACACACACAGAGGTGGGTGACTCCAACAGAGTCAATGGCAGAAAGCCATTAATCTGCCCAAGCCACGTTCTCAAAGAGTTACCAGGCAATTGAGTACTCCTAATTTGCTTTTATGCAACAAAAGCCACCCTGAGCTAGTTCACTTTGTTTTGTGCTGAGGAATGCCTAGCGGCACCTGCAAAGTCCCAGACCGCATTTCAGCTCTGAGGGTATAAATCTTCAGACAAAAGAGGTAACTTTCAAAAGCACAACTCACTAGACTCTGTACAGCAAAAGAACTAACAGACTCTTTTCAACAGCAGTCAATAGTCTCCATGTTTACATGATCCACAGAGCAGAAGGACTTACTCTGCCTTGGGGAAGAAGAAAAATGACCAAATGGCCACGGAGTGGTGTGCTGCAGTTGTAAATCACCAACAATGCTTCTGCTCCTCAAAATTCATTTCATTTGACAAAGCTTCTACATGAAGCACTGCTTGTCAGAAAAAAATAAACTAGAGTAAGTCAGTTGAGATGTCCAGATAGAGCATGTTACAAAGGGACAGTTTGAAAACTGCATTTATGCTGCTGGATAAATAACATCAAAATTCAGATCGGTTTTTAGCCTTGATAGAGACACATTATATGGTAATCTCAAAAAAGAGTTACATCCCATAAATTTCGGCTGCAGAGTAACATTCAATTTGCTTGTGCGAGCAAACAAGCACACTGCCTCCTCTTTCCCTGTCCTAATACACTGACTGTTTGTGTAAGGGAATAAGTAAGGTTAGAAACTTTCAAACAAACACAGGAAGGCTGTAGACAGGGACTAATTGTTGAATATAAAAACAAAGAATTTTTTTCAGCTTTCTAGTTAATTTTACAGTGTCGTTTTTACTGACAGGAATTTTGGATCAGATAAGCTAAGTGAGAGGTTTAGCAGATGGTTACAGTGTAATCAAAATATAGATTCCAGGTCATGAGCAGTAACTATCTGAGAGAATTCTTTGAAGGGAAGTGAAAT